>CM055126.1:58214969-58247469 GCA_029206835.1 Rana muscosa | reverse complement strand
TTTAGGCTGTAAATAAATACCCTGACATATAATATATGCTTAGAATTATCTACAATATATCTCTATCTAGATAGCTAGCTATTATCTATTTTTAGGATTTTTCTGAAAGCGCACCAAAAGTCCTGCATGCTACTTCTTTGGTGGACTTTCAGAAAACTTGCCACAAATTTGCAACATATTAGAAAGTCTATGGGAAGCTATGGGTTAACCACATGAGAACCATGGGTACACCAACACTGTGGCCAAACCGCAGAAGGGTGAAACCGGTCTAACTCTAAACTGATGACCTGTAGAGCCTTTTCAAGTCGCCAATGGAAAATTTAGGGAACCAAAGTCGGTTGCTGTTTCACAGATGCAAACACATTTTTCAGGCTTGGCATGTTAAGTATCTATTTACTCGACCCAACCTTGTCTTTTATATTTTACAAAAAAATGGGTAATATATTGTGTTTGTGTGCTTGAAAATTAACTTTAGGTTATTTTTTACTGAAATTTTGCGTTTGATAAACCATAAAAAATTGGAAGTACAGTAAAACCTTGGATTGCGAGCATAATTCGTTCCGGAAGCATGCTTGTAATCCAAAGCACTTGTATATCAAAGCAAATTTCCCCATAAGAAATAATGGAAACTCAAATGATTCGTTCCACAACCATTTATTCATAGATCCTTCAGTCTATAGTCCATATTAAAAGATTATAGCAATGTAATAAGTTGTGTAACCATAAAATGTCCATCCACAAATGGCAGCCTCCCCAAGGGGATTAGAAGCAAAATCCAGCAGGAGCTACAGAGTATATAAGAGAAGAAAGGTGCCTCTAATGCCCTGTACACACGATCGTTTTTTCCGATGAAAAAACTCAGATGGACTTTTTTCATCAGAAAAACCGATCGTGTATGGGCCCCATCTGACTTTTTTCCATCGGTGTCAAAAAATAGAACATGTTTTAAAAAACCGATAAGAAATTCTGATCGTCTGTGGGAAACTCCAATGGAGAAAACACCCATGCATGCTCAGAATCAAGTCGACGCATGCTCAGAAGCATTGAACTTAATTTTTCTCGGCTCGTCGGAGTGTTTTACGTCATCGCGTTTTGGACGGTGGAAATTTTGTCTGATGGTGTGTATGCAAGACTAGTGGAAGTCAGCTTCATCGGAATTCCAACAGAAAATTCCTTCGGATTTTATTCCATCGGAAATCCGATCGTGTGTACAGGGCATTAGTGTAGCAATATGGTTACATTTAATGAAGGTACAACATTTAGAAACTCACATGGTTGATGATAAAAAGAGGCACATCTATGTATGCAGGGATATGGGGTAAAGCTCTCCACATAGACCGTCCTCCTCACCGCCAGCTCTCACCGCTGTCAGTCTGCAATTGAGACCGGGAAGACTACCCTGCAGTAGAGCGATCTGAAAGCGAGGCTTGAACCGCTCGTGGAAGGGACGACATCAATGGTGGTGCGGAGGACGATATATGTGGACAGCTTTACCCCGGATGCCTGCATACTTAGATCTCCCTGTTTTTATCATCAACCATGTGAGTTTCTAAATGTTGTACCTTCATTAAATGTAACCATATTGCTACACTTAGAGGCGCCTCTCTTCTCTTTTATACTCAGTTGTGACATGAAGCTACTCTTATATCAAGACATCGCTTGTATATCAAGTCAAAATGTATTAAAAAATTTTGCTTGTCTTGCAAAACGCTCTCAAACAAAGTTACTCTCAAACCAAGGTTTAACTGTACCACCATTTTTTCCTCCAGGGTGTCCACTGTCAGAAAATATATGTTTTTGGAGCTTTACGTAATCTTCAGAGCTAAAATTATTTTTTAAATATGTGCAAAAAAAGCACAAAAACGGCTCTAGCAGAGCAGGAATTAAACTTTTGCATCATCACTTAGCAGCTGATGTGTGTTTCATCGACTTTCACAACAAGCGGTAAAGAAGAGGAAGAACCGCCAACCTCAATGAAACTTCATAAATCTGAGATACATGTTGGTTGAATTAAACAATAATAAGGAACTATCAGCTAGAACTCAATATTATTCAATGCTAGACATCTGAAAAGAAATAAAAGAATAAAAACTGAACTAAATAAATCACCAAACATGATGCGCCACGGACAAAGCAGAAGTAGTCACCGAGTTCACACATTTAGGGTTGTTTAATAGGAAGGAAACAAAGTGAAATTCATGAGAAATTGAAAGATGAGATCAAGATACTGCAAGTTGCATATGTTCTACAATTTTTACTGATGTTCTAAAATGACAGTAAAAAAATGAGCAGTATAAATCTCAATACTGGATGGACAAAAAATAAAAATCCTTTGGCAGGAAAAAACATCTCCCATATACAGTGTGTATCCCATCTGTGTATTCCGCTGTTTGCCTGGAGTTTAGCTTTAACCACTTGCCGACCGCTGCACGTCGATATACGTCGGCAGAATGTCAGCGGTAGGCAAATGGGCGTACAGGTACGTCTCCTTCAAGAAGCCATGCGGCGCGCACCCGTGGCACTCTCCGTGACCGGGCCTCGCGAACTCGACAGTTGCGGTGCGTCCTTAGTGGGCGCAGGAGCGCCGCCCCCCTCTCGCTCCTTCGCCTGTCACTCACAACAACAATACATAGGTTCATGCATTGCATGAACCTTTGTCGTGTCGCCGCCCACTATTCAGATGGCCGGCCCCCTGTTAAGCGCCGGCCATCTGAATAACAGCGGCTGGTTGGTGTTTGGAAGTGCCTATCAGAGCCAGCATTGTAAGAAAAATTACACTCTGTGACTCTAAGTGGTCGCCTGCAATGTTGGGCTAACATACATAAAACAAATGCTAAAATAGGTAAGGGGCGGGGCCACCCAGTGATGTCACATGTGGGCACCGCCCCCTTGTGATGTCACCGACCGGTGCATGCTGAGGGGTGTCCCTGAATGTCAGTTTGAAAATGTGGTCACCCTAAACCTCAGCCATGACTAAGGACTAACATCCGAAACACGTAGGCTGTTTTACAGCTTTATACATGTATTTAATAAAGAAATACCATTTTGGATGTCACCCTGAGTGCCGACCATCCCTTTCCTTATTCTGTAACTTCGGTTTGCAGATAATATTGGTACTTCTACCCCAAAAAAGCACCTGTTCTTATTCTTATCTAAACTGTAGGGTGTATCCTGAGTTTACAATTCTTATCGGTCCAACTACCCCTAAAGAGCCCCTGTTTCTATTCCTATCGGTACATCTACCCCACAGGAGTGCTTGTAGGTTGTAACTTGAGCCTACAATTTTTATTGATACGTCTTCCCCAAACTATTGTTGTAACCTCAGCCATGACTAGGAACTAACGTCCGAAACGCGTAGGTTGTTTTACAGCTTTGTACATGTATTTAATAAAGAAATACCATGTTAGATGTCATCCTGAGTGCCGACCATACCTTTCCTTATTCTGTAACCTCAGTTTGCAGATAATACTGGTACTTCTACCCCAAAAAAGCACCTGTTCTTATTCTTATCTAAACAAAGGAATGTCTATAGAGTGTAACCTGAGTTTACAATGCTTATCAGTACATCTACTCCAAAAGAGTGCCCAAATGGTGTCACCTGAGTGTACTATTCAGTGAGATAGAAATGGAAGCCATACCTTGCCAAAGTAAAACACTGGACCATGGGCGTCCACTGCAATTTTTTCAGGGGAGGGGGGGCGCATTGTACCCTTTCTTCGACCGTTAGCGGGGGTTAAAAGCGACCCCCCCACGTTAAAATGTAAAAACACCCCACCGTGCCCCCTGCATCTTTAAATATCTCTTTGTCACTACTGTGTACCCCCTCTCCACAACTACACCTCTGGACCCCTTTACATTACACAGCACCCTGAATCACTGACCCCCTTTACATTACACAGCACCCTGCATCACTGGACCCCTTTACATTACACAGCACCCTGCATCACTGGACCCCTTTACATTACACAGCACCCTACACCCCTTTACATTACACAGCAGCACCCTGTATCACTGGACCCCTTTACATTACACAGCACCCTACACCCCTTTACATTACACAGCAGCACCCTGCACCTCTGACCACTACACTACACACTGACTACTGACCACTACACTGCACACTGACCACACTGACCATATGTATGACGTGTCCCATGACGTCATGTCTCTGCAGTCACACACACACACACGTGTTGTAGGACATCTCCTCCTCCCTCCATACCGCACACACAGCCTGGCTCTCCTTCCTTCTCACCTTCAGCAGGTCCAGTGGGTGTGTGCAGCAGGCCGCCCCGCAGGAGGCCAGGCCCCCGAGGTACTACCACCAACGACTCGAGACACCCTCCGCTCCGCCATCTCCCACCCCCCCGGCTCTTTTTCTTCTTCTCTCCCCGGGCGTGCTACACAGTTCAAGGGCCAGGGGCGGAGCCGTCCCCAGGAGAACAAGAAAAACCAGGGCCAATCGGGTTGCAGTACGAGGCCTCGCCCAGCCTTAAAGTAGCGACAGGGAGGTGTGGTGGGCCCGGGGGGAGAAGGAGGGAGTACATGTGCTGCGGTGCAGATCTGTGCGGGGCTGGAGGTGGGTGTAAGGGCGGCGAAGGGTGTAGAACACTGCCAATTTGGCCAACACCTTCTCAATTCCAGGGGGGGGCAAACGACCCCCCTTGCCCTAGGGAGCGGACGCCCATGCACTGAACTCCAAGCAAGGTCCTTACTATCATATGATACATCTAGACCTCCAATCCCGGGTACAAGGGCAGCAGTGTACTCTCTAAAATGTAGTATGAGTTTTGTCTACTCCATCATATCAGATAAGGCAGAACTGGCTACACTAAACTGAGATCTGATTAGATTTTACAGATTATTGCGCTTTCTACCATCTCACGAAATTGGCAGTAACTCTTGTGAAATGTCTATAAATAAAACTCCGGAAATGAGAAGACGATCATAACTTCTGCTTCTTAGAGAGACCGTCACAACTTCCAGGACCCGGCTACCATGTCCATCTTCCTCGTTATCGTGTTCCTGTGTAAGTTGAAAGGTTTTACTTCTTTTTTTTTATTCTGAGTATTCTAATATTATATTCTAAGTATCAGCTGAGTGTCTTTCCTTTTGATATCGTGAGAAATGTACAAAACAACTCATTACTATGAGCTTGTTGGAAGGTTGACATAAAATACACTTATTATATTTGCATCTGTTGTGGACAAAGTATGATGACCCCTCTTCTTCTTCTTCTTCTTCTTCTTACATTGTTTTTACTAAGCATGCCATCTACTGGGCACCGCACAAGCTTTCTTGTTTCATAAGAAATACTTTGTTACAATTATTTAGTATACCCCGCTCTCAGTGATGGTGGATTATATCTCACATAAAGGAGCTACAGAAGGCATCTTGGCAAAGCATTTCTTGTCTAGTGCTGCTTCAAAAGAATTGATTATAAGCTTTGTTTGTGGTCTTGTAGCACAGGACAGGAGGTTTCCTATACATAGTAAAACCTTGGTTTGAGAGTAACTTGGTTTGAGAGCGTTTGGCAAGACAAGCAATTTTTTTTTATAAATTTTGACTTGATATACAAGCGATGTCTTGATATACAAGTAGCATCATGTCACAACAGAGTATAAAAGAGAAGAGAGGCGTCTCTAAGTGTAGCAATATGGTTACATTTAATGAAGGTACAACATTGCTACACTTAGAGGCGCCTCTCTTCTCTTTCTACTCTCTGTAGCTCTTGCTGGATTTTGCTTCTAATCCCCTTGTGGAGGCTTCCATTTGTGGATGGACATTTTATGGTTACCGTACACAACTTATCACATTGCTATAATCTTTTTATATGGACTATAAACCAAAGGACCTATGAATAAATGGTTGTGGAACGAATCATTTGAGTTTCCATTATTTCTTATGGGGAATTTTGCTTTGATATACAAGTGCTTTGGATTACAAGCATGTTTCTGGAACGAATTATGCTCGCAATCCAAGGTTTTACTGTATTTAGATAAGTCAACAACACAAATGTGATTTTCAGACGAGTTTTTTTAATTGCTAAAGTCAATGATAAAGGTAGCTAATTGTCATCTCTAAGGAGAAAACTCTAGTTAAAGGTTGGGGCAATGCTAGGGTTGGGTACCGGGGTGAGTGTCCTGGGTCTACTGCCAGGTCCCATTATCTCCATTGACTTCTATGGGGAAACTCGCTTTGATATGCGAGTGCTTTGGATTACAAGAATTCTCCTGGAACGGATTATGCTCGTAATCCAAGGTTCCACTGTATATATATATATATATATATATATATATATATATATATATATATATATAATATATAATGTTTGGGGGTTCTGAGTAATTTTCTTGCAAAAAAAATATGTTTTTTTTACATGTAGGAGAGAAGTGTCAGAATTGGCCTGGGTGGCAAGTAGGGGTGAGCTTTATGTTCGGGTCGAACATTGCCTGTTCACCCGTTCGCCGAATATCGAACAATTTGGGGTGTTTGCGGCAAATTCGAAAGCCCCGGAACACCCTTTAAAAGTCTATAAGAAAACAAAAATGCTAATTTTAAAGGCTAATATGCAAGTTATTGTCCTAAAAAGTGTTTGGGGACCCGGGTCCTGCCCCAGGGGACATGTATCAATGCAAAAAAAGTTTTAAAAATTGACGTTTTTTTGGGAGCATTGATTTTAATAATGCTTAAAGTGAAACAATAAAAGTGAAATATTCCTTTAAAATTCTTACCTGGGGGGTGTCTATAGTATGCCTGTAAAGTAGGGCATGTTTCCGGGGTTTAGAACTGTTCCTGCACAAAACAACATTTCTAAAGGAAAAAAAGTCATTTAAAACTACTCGCGGCTTTAATGAATTGTGTCCTCGGTCTACTGCCAAATGCCCCTTGTCTCATGTCACTAAATATTGTTTTAAGTTATATCCTCTTTCCAGGTAGATCCCAGAATTGCATTTCCATGCCTTAACTTATACAGCTTGTGAGGGGTGGGGGGTCTGATCACTCCATAAGAGAGGTGAATAAGGGTGTCAGGGTCGGTAAAAGGGGTACAAGGCGATCTGGTGGGGATACTAGAGTCTGATGGCTGACTGACTGGAACTGTATCAGGAGGAATGAGAAGGGTCAGACCTCTGATTGAAATAAGCTTCATAAAGGTGGTGGTGGGTTGGTTGGTGGGTTGGTGGGTTGGTTGGTTGGAGGCTACGTTAGGTCTAAAAGAAGTGAGTTGGTAAGGGGGTTATGATGGGTGAATGGAAGGCTCTGAGGGGTAAATGAACATGTCCAATCACTGTATAAGGGGGCTTATGTAGTGAATATAAGGACAATTGATACTTATGCCCCACAATGGTTAAGTGGCAGCATAAGGTCTGGTTGCTTTACTTGACTTATCCAAACCAGAGCTTTGGTTTTTCAATGTCTGCTTGTCACCTAAGAAAGAGGGACAGTTCCAATCTTCTTCTGGAGACCTGAGAAAATTGGGATTCTAGGAACATCTTTGTTAAAAAGAAAATGTATCAATTCTAACTGTAAATAAAAGAAAGAAGAATGATTGAAATATATTAGATATGTTTTGATGACATGTACTGTACATATTTTCTAAAACGTGCATTTTGGCTTTTCAGCTTTGAGCGTGGGAAAATCTGGTGAGTAGAGAGATGATTCTGGATAATTTGCCATAAACACAATAATATTGTAAAAAAAAAAAAAAAAAAATAGATCTTAAAAGTTACTGAGAAAGAAGGGATTTGTCCCACTGATTAGTTTTTTGTTAATAGCTTTGCATTAATTCAGGGGTAGAAGACTATTCAAAAACCGAGCAGGCTGGCTAAAATGTGTACACAACCAAGATTAAATGTTTATTTGAATGTATGTGTTGAGATCTGAATTTGGGTCGAACGTAAAGTAATTCTAAATATATATATATATATATATATATAGAGTGCTCCCAGCTCCCCACCCAACCCCCCCCCCACAAGCCTCTTGCAATGGGACACTCGTGCATGCTCGCTCCTGAGCCTCCCTGTCTGTGCCTATTGAACAGACAGCAGGACTCGGCCTCACCCCCGCTTCCGCGTCACAGGCTATTATTGATAGTAGGGGGAGCCAATGAGGTGGGAGACAGCAGAGAGGACCTGTGCTCTCGTGCACATTGCTGAATCAAGATCAGGTTTGGCTGGGTGAAGGAATACATGCAGAAAGTTTTTTTTTTTAACCTTAATGCAGAAAATGCATTAAGGTAAAAAAAAAAAAACTTCTGCCTTTAGAGCCACTTTAAATTCATCTGAAGCTTTCAAAGTTCAAGTTTGATTGAATTTTTAGGAATTTGTTTTTTGAACAGCCTTGAAGTGAATGAGAGACAGTTTTTGATGATTCAGAGAGATAGCCATAAATTGTTTATTTTTATACGGACAAGAATGTTTTATACTTTTTATAATATATTATTATTTTATTATTTATTATTATTATTATTATTATTTATATTATTATTATATTATTATTTTTTATATTATTATACAGGATTTATAGTCAGTTTACGCAGCGCTTTGCAATGTAGAGGGGGGACAGTGCGATTGCAATACAGTTCAATACAGAAGCAATTGGAGGACCCTGTGCACGGAGCTTACAATCTAAATGGAGAGGGAGCTTGTACAAAAGGTAATAGCTGTAGGGGATGATTTGATAGGGGTGGCTCGGGGATAGCTGTTAGGTGGGTGTGGGATAGGCTTCCCTAAATAAGTGAGTTTTCTGGGATCAGCTAAAGGCGGACAGGGTAGGGGCTGACCGGACATACTCGGGCAGGGAGTTCCAGAGGATTAGAGAGGCTCTGGAGAAGTCCTGAAGGTGAGTTATGGGAGGATGTAACAAGGGAGCTAGAGAGCAGGAGGTCTCAAGAGGACGATTTGGGCAATATCTGCAGATGAGGTTGGTGATGTAGATGGGGGCGATGTTGTGAATGGCCTTGTATGTCGTGGTTACTATTTTTTTTTTTACGGTGGGGTAGGGGAAGCCAGTGGAGAGATTGTCAGAGAGGGGCAGCAGTCACGGATCAGTTAGTGGGGTGTATTATCTAGCCAGGGCCGTTTGAAGGAATTTGGGGGCCCCAAGAAACAATATTAAAGTTGAGAAGCGGGGGGGCGTTCGCGGGAGGGGGGGTCCCGTTCGCGGGAGGGGGCCCGTTCGCGGGAGGGGGGGCGATAATTCGGGAGGGGGGGCGATCGTTGAAGGGGGGCCATCGAAAGATATTACAGTGGATATGCGGGGGGGATGTCTTACCTCCTCCACCGGTGCTGCCTTCTCGAGTCCTCTGGCTGTGCTGCCCTCTGCTGGGGCCCCAGGACAAGTCGGGGCCCCAAGCAGCTGCTTGGTTTGCCTGTCCTGTTCCGACGGCCTTGTAAGTTGCCAAAAAACAAACAGCTGTGGATTGAATTAAATTATCACTAACACCATCTCACTCCTAATGAGAGACAAAAAGATGTGTACAGAGACCAAAATTGGCATGGGGCTCAGTCTTAAGACACAAAGCATACAAATGGCAAAAACCCTATATGCTGCCTGGGACTCAGATCGAATGATCAAAATCTGAAAGTGACAATACTGACAGTGCTCTCATGAATATTCAGTGCGTTGCCTGTTCCCCAGACGACGCTACTTATAGCGAAACGTACGTCGGGAGGCTGACGCACTGACGTCATCGCTGAACGGGAGACTGCATGCCGGCCGGCTCCTCCCATGTTTTTATGCCTGAATTTTATCTACTTGATGTAAGTTACCACCTTTTTATTTGAATAAATGCTGTTTGGACGATACACACTATGTGGGTTCCCCTTTTCCTTTTTATGACTGGCGAATACTGAGTTCCAATTATCGTAGGAGTTCCATCCTTGGGCATCCATCTACCGCAAGGAAGCAAGCTATTTACAGTTTTGGCATTCTATTAGCTTGCCTCTGGTAAGCACAATAACCTGGTGGTGGTGCACATGTGCATTTTTGGTGTGATCTAGGAGTTCACCCTTCTTCTTTTATCCTGCACTGCAATTCGTTTCATGTTCGAAATTTATATGGACTTTCATATGGACACTTATATGATTAACCGTTATCTTTTTAGGGTCAATCTCAACTGATGTGTCGGTTTATCTTACTATACATATATATAATTATATAATTTTCCTTTGTCACTATATTAAGTTATAGTTGTCACAAGGTGTGAAAAAATGCTGTAATGAAGAATGCTGTCAGAAATAGAAGTGTTAATAATATTCCTTTTATCAGTTAACAAAATGGAAAAAAAATGAACAGAACAGAAATCCAAACCACCCTGTGCCTTCAAACCAACATCAGTTCTTCTAGGTACACTTGTACACAGGAACTCGGCAGGTAGGTTGTTCCAAACATCTTGGAGAACTAACCACAGATCTTTTCTGTGGATGTCGGCTGCCGCAAATCCTTCTGTCTCTTCATGTAATCCCAGACAGACTCCATTATGTTGCTGAGATCAGGGCTCTATGGGGGCCACATCATCACTTCCAGGACTTCTTGTTCTTCTTCTTGCACTAAAGATAGTTCTTAATGACTTTGGCTGTATGTTTGGGGCCACTGTCCTGCTGCAGAATAAATTTGGGGCCAATCACACACCTCCCTGGTGGTATGGCATGATGGATAATTATCTGCCTGTATTTCTCAGGATTGAGGACACCATTGATTGAGCAAACTTGAGGACTGTAGACACAGTGGTTGGCCAAGGAAACTTAATGTAGCAGATGAATGACACATCATGCTTTCTTCCTCTTCAACATGTCCAGCAGTGCCATCAGCACAGAACTGGCAGAAACCAGTAGGACCCAGGTACACCCATCTACTGTCCAGGGAAGTCTGTCCAGAAGTGGTCTTCATGGAAAAATTACAGCCAAAAAGCCATACCTCCGACATAGAAACAAGGCTAAGCGACTTAACTGTGAAATAAAACATAAGAACTGGGGTGCAGAAAAGTGGCAGCAGGTGCTCCAGACTGATGCAAAGAATCTGAGGAAAACGCTTGGACAGCCGCACTCCAAAAGAGGTTCTTTTATTTAAAATAAAAGCACAAACAACATGCCACAGCAAAAAAACAGCAAGTATGAGCTGACGTTTCGCACTGCGATTCAGTGCTTAATCAGCTATGATTAAGCACTGAATCGCAGTGCGAAACGTCAGCTCATACTTGCTGTTTTTTTGCTGTGGCATGTTGTTTGTGCTTTTATTTTAAATAAAAGAACCTCTTTTGGAGTGCGGCTGTCCAAGCGTTTTCCTCAGATTTTTTGCATTGTCATATGCATTGCCTGCACCCACGGCTCTGGATCTTGTGAATGAGTCACCAGTCACATCTGAGCGGTAACTCTCTGCTCCAGACTGATGATGCAAAATGTGAAATATTTGGCTGCAGCAGGAGGCAGTTTGTTCTCTGAAGGACTAGAGAGCGGTACAATGAGTGTCTGCAGGCAACAATGAAGCGTAGTGGAGGTTCCTTCCAAGTTTGGGACATAAAGAAGAACACAGAGTCCTGGAAGTGATGTTTTGGCCCCCATAGAGCCCTGATCTTAACATCATGGAGTCTGTCTGGGATGACATGAAGAGACAGAAGGATTTGAGGCATCCGAAATCCATAGAAGATCTATGCTTAGTTCTCCAAGATGTTTGGAACAACCTACCTGCCGAGTTCCTTCAAAAACTGTATGCAACCTAGAAGAATTAAAGAATTGATGCTGTTTTGAAGGCAAAGGGTGGTGACACCGAATTTTGATTTTATTTGGATTTCCCTTCTGTACATTTACTTTCCATTTTGTTAATAGTTAAAAAAAAAACAATTAAAACCTGTCTTTTTTAAAGTAGTCTAATGCCCTGCACACACGATCGGATTTTCAGTCGGAAAAACCTTGGATAGTTTTTCAGACGGAATTCCGCTCAAGCTTGGCTTGCATACACACACGGTCACACAAAAGTTCTCGGGAACTTTCGGCCGACAAGAACGCGGTGACGTACAACAACTACGACGAGCCGGGAAAATGAAGTTCAATGCTTCCGAGCATGCGTCAAATTGTTTCCTAGCATGCGTCGAATTGTTTCTGAGCATGCGTCGGAATTTTGCTTGCTGGAATTGCTACAGAATTTCCGATCGGAATTTATTTCCGCCAACAAAAATTTGAGAGCTGGTTCTCAAATTTTGAGACGGAAAAAAAATTTCTATCGGAAATTCTGACAGGAAAAGTCTGATGGAGCCTACACACGGTTGGAATTTCCGACCAAAAGCTCCCATCGGACTTTTCTCGTCAGAAAATCCGACCGTGTGTACGCGGCATTACAGCTTTTCTTCATCCCTGTGGCTTACGTCTTTGTATTTGGGCTTTTTGGTGCTTGTAAAAATGAGAGCTAAAGTCCTCATGCCTGAGGGCTTTAGCTCTCATTTTTTCAAGCCTTCCTGTGGCTTGTGCCTCTGCATTTAGTATTTAACCACTTGCCAACCGGCTCCTGTACATATACTACGCCGGCACTGCTGCCACAACCGAGATATCCATCTTTTCTGTGAGCGGTCCTGTAAACGATAATGGTGGTCTCTGCGGTGGATTCGCCGCAAGATCACCGTTATCGGCGGCGGGAGAGCGCCCCTCCCGCCGCTATCCCGCGCCCTCCGCCGCTTACCGGAGCCGTCGGTAGCGGCGGAGGCGATCGGGTCCTTGTCCCTCTGTGGTATGGATACGAGTGAGGGGAAGATGGCCCCCACCCGTCTCCATACCATAGCAGGGCGGAAGCGACGTCAAAAACGTCACTTCCACCCATAGCTCTTAAAGGGACATTTTTTTTTTGTCATTTTCTCAAATTACAATTTATTTATTTTATTTTTTATTGCATTTTAGTCCAAATATGAGATGTGAGGTCTTTTTGACCCCCCAGATCTCATATTTAAGAGGACCTGTCATGTTTTTTTCTATTACAAAGGGATGTTTACGTTCCTTGTAATAGGAATAAAAGTGACCCAATTTTTTTATTTAAAAAAAAAAAGGAAAATAAAGAAGAAAATATTTTTTAAAGCGCCCCGTCCCGACGAGCTCGCGTGCAGAAGCTAACGCATACGTGAGTAGCGCCCGCATATGAAAACGGTTTCAAACCACACATGTGAGGTATCACCGCAATCGTTAGAGCGAGAGCAATAATTCTAGCCCTAGACCTCCTCTGTAACTCAAAAGATGCAAGCTATAGAATTTTTTAAACATCGTGGAGATTTTTAAGGGTTTGACGCCATTCGGGCGCAATTTTGAAGCGTGACATGTTGGGTATCAATTTACTCGGCGTAACATTATCTTTCACAATCTAAAAAAAAAAAATTGGGCTAACTTTACTGTTGTCTTATTTTTTAATTTAAAAAAGTGAATTTTTTCCCAAAAAAAGTGCGCTTGTAAGACCGCTGCGCAAATACGGTGTGACGAAAAGTATTGCAATGACCGCCATTTTATTCTCTAGGGTGTTATAAAAAAAAACAATGTATAATGTTTGGGGGGGTTCTAAGTAATTTTCTAGCAAAAAAAAACTGTTTTAAACTTATAAACACCGAGTCTGAAAAACAGGCAAGGTCCTTAAGTGGTTAATGCCAACGCTTCTGTTTCCAGTCAATGGCAAGAAAAAATAAATAAAAACAACAAATTTTCTGACAATAAACACAAATTTTGGGGCTACGACTTCTGCAGGTCAAAGCAAGTGTGTTATGAAAACACATCTTTGCCAAATCTATTGGGAAAAAAAAACTTTTTTTGACTGAAATTAATCAAATTAAATTCGATTTTTCAAGTGCTGATGATGCCCGTAAGCAAAAATAAAAATAAACAAAAAATGAAAAAAAATGTGAAGCCAAATATGCGCTACCAGAAGTAAATTGTCAATAAGACTGTTCCAGGAAACTGTGGTGGCTCTGTGACACCACATACAGCTTTAAAGCAGAACTAAACCCATCAATTTAACAGTTTTCCATGCCTTGAATGATAACTGTTACAGTTATTATGCCGTGTACACACGATCGGAAATTCCGACAAGAAAAGTCTGATGTGAGCTTTTGGTCGGAAATTCCGACCGTGTGTAGGCTCCATCGGACTTTTTCTGTCGGAATTTCCGCCAAGAAAAATTTGAGAGCTGGTTCTCAAATTTTCCGACAAGAAAAGTTCTTGGAGGAAATTCCGATCGTCTGTATGCAATTCCGACGCGCAAAAAAAAACCATGCATGCTCAGAATCAAGTCAACGCATGCTCTTGAGCATTGAACTTAATTTTTCTCGGCTCGTCGTAGTGTTGTACGTCACCGGGTTCTTGACGGTCGGAATTTGGTGTGACCGTGTGTATGCAAAACAAGTTTGAGCCAACATTCCGTCGGAAAAAAAATCCACGGTTTTCTTGTTGGATTTTCCGATCGTGTGTACGTGGCATTAGTCTGCCTATGTCAGCTCTAAAGTGAACGGTCAAGACAGCAAGTGGTTGGTATCTTAGCTGATCACATAAGCAGCACCTTGGAATCTGCATATCAAACAGAGGCCAAGATGACATTTAGTTCCAAGGCATTTCCAAAAACCTGTAGCTGTTTTACAGTTCTTGAGTGATCTGACATTTAATCCAATATGTAAAGACCTAGTTGGTGTTCATTTAAAGTGGAACCACATTGCGGTGGGTGGGAATTGGCCATAATGTGCCAGGTCTGCTTTGGCATACTGCTCCCACTGGCAGTAGGGTGACCACATTTCCAAACTGCCATTCAGGGACAACCCCCGCACCTTCCCCAAAAAAAGAGGAGGGGGGGCGGGGGGAAATGTAGTCTCAGGTTGATGGGGAATTAGGCGGCGGGTTCTTTGTCAGGTGAATGTGCCACTTGCCACCAGATGCAGTGCCATCTGCCACCAGATGGAGTGCCGCTTGCCACCCATAGTCTGCCACCAGATGCAGTGCCGCCTGCCACCAGATGCAGTGCCGCTTGCCACCCATAGCCTGCCACCAGATGCGGTACCGCTTGCCACCCATAGCCTGCCACCAGATGCAGTGCCGCTTGCCACCCATAGCCTGCCACCAGATGCGATGCCGCTTGCCACCCATAGCCTGCCACCAGATGCAGTGCTGCTGTCACTCCCTCTGCATGAGCCTGGTGCGTAGAAGAAAAGGAGTGGAGTCACTATCTGGAGAGTGAAGATCACACCAGTCCCTGCTACTTGCGGCTGGGTGCCGGGGAAGGAGGTGCCGAGGTGGGTGGGGACAGCAGTGCTGCACTAGGCACAGGCCTCACCCGACCTCACTGTCTGAGAGTAAATTGTCACTGGTTGCAAAATTCCAGGCGCACGCCGGCCCTAGCAACCAGTTCCGGAAATGTAGTTATTAGTTAGTAGGGGGTGGCTGTGTCCTCTATTTCATTCCGGGACATTGTATTGTCCCGGAATGAAGGTGCCCGGGATGAAGGACAGACATGTCAATTGCGGGACAGTCCCGGGCAATCCGGGACACGTGGGCACCCTAACTGACAGACCCAGGAGCAGCACTGGGTAGAGGGGAGGAAGATCAACGAATGGATGATCACCTACCTAGTAAGAACTAGGGATGAGCTTCGTGTTCGAATTCGAAAAGCCGCGGAACACCCTGTAAAAGTCTATGGGAGAAATCTAAAGTGCTCATTTTAAAGGCTTATATGCAAGTTATTGTCATAAAAAGTGTTTGGGGACCGGGTCCTGCCCCAGGGGACATGTATCAATGCAAAAAAAAGTTTTAAAAATTGACTTTTTTTGGGGGCAGTGATTTTAATAATGCTTAAAGTGAAACAATAAAAGTGAGTGAAATATTCCTTTAAATTTCGTACCTGGGGGGGGGGGGGGGGTGTATAGTATGCCTGTAAAACAGCGCTTGTTTCCCGTGCTTAGAACTGTCCCTGCACAAAGTGTCATTTCTGAAGGAAAAAAGTCATTTAAAAGCACTCGCGGCTATAATGAATTTTCGGCTCCCGGCAATACAGAGAAAAGTAATTGATAAAAAAAAAAAAAAATGCGTGGGGGTCCCCCCAAATTCAATTACCAGGCCCTTCAGGTCTGGTATGAATATTAAGAGGAACCCTGCATCAAATAAAAAAAAAAATACGTGGGGTTCCCCCCAAATATCCATACCAGGCCCTTCAGGTCTGGTATGGATTTTAAGGGGAACTCCACGCCAAATTTATAAAAAAATTGGCGTGGAGTTCCCCCCAAAAATCCATACCAGACCCTTATCCGAGCAGGCAACCTGGCAGGCCGCAGGAAAAGAGGGGGGGACGAGAGAGAGCCACCCCTCCTGCACCGTACCAGGCCACATGCCCTCAACATGGGTAGGATGCTTTGGGGGTCTGTGACCCCTCAAAGCACCATGTCCCCATGTTGATGGGGACAAGGGCCTCATCCCCACATCCCTCTTGCCCGGTGGTTGTGGGGGTCTGTGGGCGGGGGGCTTATCGGAATCTGGAAGACCCCTTTAACAAAGGGGACCCCCAGATCCCGCCCCCCCATGTGAATTGGTAAGAGGTACATTGTACCCCTACCATTTCACAAAGAAAGTGTAAAAAATTGTAAAAAAAACACACAGACACAGTTGGGAAAGTCCTTTATTAAAAAATAAAAAAACGATTCCAGCGATGTAATCCAGTGTCCCGCGGTGATCCGATGTCCAGCGCTGCAGTTTCCTCCAATCTCCACTCCACGCGAAACCCCCATGACGTACGAAGGGGCGGGGTCACCCGTCACATCATAGGGTAAGCCCCAGCTTTCCCCGCTTGCAGGGGAATAGCCAATGACGTAGGCGGGGTTCCGCCTACGTCATTGGCTATTCCCCGCAAGCGGGGAAAGCCGGGGCTTACCCCTATGATCTGACGGGTAACCCGCCCCCTCGTACGTCAGACCCCGCCTACGTCATTGGCTGAGCGGACCTGATGGGGAACTTCCTCTGCAGTGTAATAAATGAATAGACCCCGCCCCTTCTCACGTTCCCCATCAGGTCCGCTCAGCCTTACACCCAGTGGAGGTGACCCTGCCCCCTACGTCATTGGCTGATGGGGAACGTGCGCTGTAATCCTTCTACGACCCGCCGCCACGAACGATACAGCCTCCTCCGTAGGAGGCTCCCGGCTGAATGACTTGTCACTTTTTTGGGTGAATTGTAAGGGGTACAATGTACCCCGTTACCAATTCACATAGGGGGACGGGATCTGGGAGTCCCCTTTGTTAAAGGGAGCTTCCAGATTCCTTTAAGCCCCCCACCCGCAGACCCCCACAACCACTGGGCAAGGGCTGTGGGGACATCCTGGCATCCAGGCATGTGGCCTGGTACGGTTCAGGAGGGGGGGTGCTCTCTCGTCCCCCCTCTTTTCCTGCGGCCTGCCAGGTTGCGTGCTCAGGTAAGGGTCTAGTATGGATTTTTGTGGGGAACCCCATGCCATTTTTTTTTATTTTGGCGCAGGGTTTCCCTTAAAATCCATACCAGACCTGAAGGGTCTGGTATGGATTTTGAGGGGGGCACCTACGCCATTTTTTTTTAAATTTGGCGCAGGGTTCCCCTTAACATCTATACCAGACCTGAAGGGCCTGGTAATGGAATTTGGGGGGACCCCCACACATTTTTTTTGGTTCGGGGTTCCCCTTAATATTCATACCAGACCCAAAGGGCCTGGAAATGGACTGGGGGGGGGGGACCCATGTCGTTTTTTTTAATGACTTTTATCTGTATTGCCGGGACCTGACAATTGATTATAGCAGCGAGTAGTTTTAAATGACTTTTTTTCCTTTAGAAATGTCATTTTGTGCAGGGACTTTTCTAAGTATGGGAAACATGCGCCACTTTACAGGCATACTATAGGCACCCCCCAGGTAGGAAATTTAAAGGAACATTTCACTTTTATTGTTTCACTTTAAGCATTATTAAAATCACTGCTCCCGAAAAAACTGCAGTTTTTAAAACTTTTTTTTGCATTGATACATGTCCCCTGGGGCAGGACCCGGGTCCCCAAACACTTTTTATGACAATAACATGCATATTAACTTTTAACCACTTCAATACCATGCACTTATACAGCTTCCTGCCCAAGCCAATTTTGAGCTTTCAGCACTGTCGCAATTTGAATGACAATTGCGCGGTCATGCTACACTGTACCCAAACCAATTTTTTATCATTTTGTTCCCACAAATAGAGATTTCTTTCGGTGGTATTTGATCGCCTCTGCGATTTTTATTTTTTTCACAACAAATAAAAAAAGAGCAATTTTTTTTTTAAAAACTAAGTTTTTCTTTGTTTCTGTTAATTTTTTTTGTAAATAAGTACCTTTTCTACTTCAATGACGGGCACTGATAAGGCGGCACTGAAGGGCACTGATAAGGCGACACTGATGGGCACCGATGAGGTGGCACCAATGAGGTGGCACTGATGAGGTGGCACTGATGGGCACTGATGATGGGCACTGATAGGCGGCACTGATGGGCACTGATATGTGGCACTGGTATGCGGCACTGATGGGCACTCATAGGTGGCACTGATTGGCACTCATAGGCGGCACTGATTGGCACTCATAGGCGGCACTGATGGGCATTCATAGGCGGCACTGATGGGCACTTATGGGTGGCACTGATAGGTGGCATGGACGGGCACTGATAGGTGGGCACAGATTGGCACGGATGGGCACTGATAGGTGGCACTGATGGACACTAGTAGGTGGCATTGGTGGCACTGGTGCCCAGCAATGCCAGCCACCACACATTGTGAAAGTGCCAGTCAGTGCCCATTTGTGGGCACTGATTGGCATATTTTTTTTTATGTTTTTATTTTATTTATTTATTTTTACTACATGTGGATGGCCATGGGGGCCATCCACATGATTGGGGCTTCCCTGGTGGTCCTGGGGGGCTTCCCTGGTGGTCTAGTGTGGGTATCCGATTGGGGGCTGCGCTGATAAACAATCAGCGCGAACCCCCCCTGTCAGGAGAGCCGCCGATCGGCTCTCCTCTACTCGCGTCTGTCAGACGCGAGTGAGGAAGAGCCGATCAACGGCTCTTCCTGTTTACATTGTGATCAGCCGTGATTCAACACGGCTGATCACATGGTAAAAAGCCTCCGACTGAGGCTTTTTACCGAGATCAGTGTAGCGGTGGGTCAGACTGACACAACGCTCCACCGATCGCCACGATGCACGCCCCCCCGGGCGCGCGGCGGCTGTTATCCCGCAGGACGTCATATGACGTCCAGTGTGGATAACTGAACCACTTCCCGGACGTCAATCTGCTATTGACGGGGCGGGAAGTGGTTAAAATGAGCACTTTTGATTTTTCATGTTCGTCTCCCATAGACTTTAACACATTTTTTGCCTGTTCGCATGTTCTGTTGCGAACCGAACCGGGGGGTGTTCGGCTCATCCCTAATGGGGAGGCATGAATATGCCACACTTATGGGCACTGATAGGTGCACTGATAGGTGGCACTGTTGAGAACTGATAGGCGGCACTGATGGGTGGCACTGGTGGGCACAAGATGGGCACTGATAGGCAGCACTGGTGGGCACAGATAGGCTGCACTGGTGGGCACAGATAGGCGGCACTGATGGGCGGCATTGATGGGCACTGATGGGCATTGATGGGCAGCAGTGATAGGCATTGATGGGTAGCAGTGATGGGCATTGATGGGTGGCACTGATAGCCAGCACTGACTGGCATCACTAATGGCCACTGATTGCTAAAACTTGTGGGCACTGATTGCTGGCACTTGTGGGCACTTATTGCTGGCACTTGTGGGCACTGGTGGGCACTGATTGCTGGCAGTGGTGGGCACTCATTACTGGCACTGGTGGGCACTTATTTGCAATCAGGTCACTGATGATCAGTGCCCTAACTATATACCTAGATGTCCTCTGCGAGGAGATGCCGCTGATTGGCTCTCCTCTCCTCACTGTCAGTGTGAGGTGAGAAACGCCAATTATCGGCATCCTTATGTTTACATGTGACTGGCTGTCATTGGACACAGCCGATCACATGGTTAAAGAGCCGCAGTCGCAGCTCTTTACAGAGAGTGTGGTCGCGCTGTGTCCTAGCAAAACGGCACGGCCGCAAACGCAGCACGCCCCCGTGGGCGTGCAAGAGCGGTTGTTCTGGGAAACCATCATATGACGTCCACCCAGAACGAGAACTGCACTGCCCAGTCGTCATTTGACGGTGGGTGGGGCGGCAAGTGGTTAAAGAGTCACCTACAGTAAATTTTGGATACCGAATTTAATGTTGGGTATCTATTTACTCGGCGCAACCTAATCTTTGGTATTTATATTAATATACTGCACTATATTTATATTAATATATAATACATTTTGTTTGCTAAGATCATGTGCCAAAAAATAGAATTTTCACCATTTTATTCTCCAGAGTCTCTGCTATATCATATTTTGGGGGCTTTAAGTAATTGTCAGGCTTGATTTTTTTTTTTAAACATGTGTGCAAATAATGCAAAAATGGTTTTGGCAGTAAAAGTGTTAAAGTGGTTCTAAAGGCAGAAGGTGCATTTTATGCATTAAGATAAAAAACCTTCTGTGTGCAGCAGCCCCCCTAATACTTACCTGAGCCCCATTTCTATCCAGTGATGTTGCATGAGAGCCTTGGCGGTCTGGGACTCACCCTTCTGGTTGGCTGAGAAACAGCAACAGGCGCCATTGGCTACCACTGCTGTCAATCAATATCAGGAAGCCAATGAGGAGAGAGAGAGGGGGTGGTGCCGAGCCACGGCTCCGTGTCTGAATGGACACACAGAGCAGCAGCTCGGCTCAGGTACCCCCATAGCAAGTTGCTTGCTGTGGGAGCACTCAGCAGGGGGGAGGGGCCAGGAGCGCCGGCGGGGGGCCCCAGAAGAGGAGGATTGGGGCTGCTCTGTGCAAAAACATTACACAGAGGAGGGAAGTATAACATGTTTGTTATTTTTAAAGTAAAAAAAAAATGATTTTAATATCACTTTAAGGGGAGTAGTTTTCATTGTTGCAAACAGAGATTTACCAACATGTGGGAAAATCCCTGTGCCCAGGACTACAAACATTCCCATTTCTATAGAGAATGTATTTTTCTCATACAAGATGTGATCACCTCTCTGTGTTTTGCTGCACACTGTGCTCTCTATGTGTTCTGTGTGATCTCTTTTCTTCTATAGGAGGGACCATCAAACCTGTGGTGACCTTCACACCCAACTGGGGGAATATATTATACTTTGACGATGTGACTCTAACATGTGATGTGCCGTCTTCTGTACCAGAGGAGTCCCGGACCTATCACTGGTACAGAGACCAGACACTGATAGAAGGAGATCAACAGAGACTTCATATAACATCTTCAAGAGTAGAGGACAGTGGAGATTACCAGTGTGAGACCATCGGTGGTGATATCAGTGATCCCGTCTTCCTAAATGTTACAGAAAGTGAGTCCTCATCTCATCTCCATCATTACAGATTGTTGGGTGTGAATAGAACAACATAAAGTATCATTTTATTACATTTCAGATTATGTCATCCTGCAGAGACCCCCATCTGCCATCTATGAAGGAGACCCCCTGACTCTGAGATGTCATCATGTAAAAGATTTTTATGAAATAAACACAACATTCTACAAGGATGATCAGGAGATAAAATCATCAGAATCTGACCCCACATTCCATATTCCGAAAATAACGAGGAGTCAGTCTGGACTCTACAAATGTACTAAACAAATACAACGCTATGATAGTTCAAATAGACAAACGCACTCAGATGTCTCCTTTATCTCAGTGAAAGGTAAATTAAAGTCCTGTATAAATCTGTATCCTTAGAAATATTGTTCTATAAGGAGGTAGACGACCTCCCACAAAAAAAAAGAAGCAATTTTTCCATTTACTTCCTGGAGGGGTCCTTCTTCTGATGTCCATGTCTGTGAGGCATGGACTCCTCTGATTGTATGGTCACTGGCTGGGTCCTCTCAGGAGAGAGAAGAAAATGGCATCATCATGGGGGGGGGTTGCAGAGAACCTGCGGTCTTTGGACACCATCACAGTTCTGGATCAGCATTCTCTGCACCAGTATTGGAGGCAAGAAGGGATCTGGACAAAGGACTTAGGTGAGTATATTGGCTTTAACCAAGTTACAGGAGTAAAATTATTATTTTAAGTGCTTAACCACTTAAGCCCCGGACCATTTGGCTGGCCAAAGACCAGAGCATTTCTTTGCGATTCGGCACTGCGTCGCTTTAACTGCGAATTGCGCCGTCGTGCGACGTGGCTCCCAAAAAAAAATTGAAGTCCTTTTTTTTCCCAAAAATAGAGCTTTCTTATGGTGGTATTCGATCACCTCTGCGGTTTTTATTTTTTGCGCTATAAACAAAAATAGAGCAACAATTTTGAAAAAAAGCAATATTTTTTGCTATAATAATTTCTCCAAAAAATCTAAAAAAAAAAAAAAAAATTTCCTCAGTTTAGGCCGGTACGTATTCTTCTACTTATTTTTGGTAATAAAAATCACAATAAGCGTTTATTGATAGGTCTGCGCAAATGTTGTAGCATCTACAAAATAGGGGATAGTTTTATGGCATTTTTTTTTTTTTTTACTAGCAATGGCGGCGATCAGCGATTTTTATTGTGACTGCGACTTTATGGCAGACACATTAGAAACTTTTGACACATTTTTGGGACCATTGTCATTTTTACAGTGATCAGTGCTATAAAAATGCACTGATTACTGTGAAAATGACACTGGCAGTGATGGGGTTAACCACTAGGTGGCGCTGAAGGGGGTTAAGTGTGTCCTAGGGAGTGATTCTAACTGTTAGGGGGCGTGGCTACAAGTGACATGTCACTGATCGCTGTTCCCGATGAGAAGGAGCAGACGATCAGTGACAGTGTCACTAGGCAGAACGGGGAGATGCCTTGTTAACACTGACATCTCCCTGTTCCTGCAGCTCCGTGACACACGATCGCGGGACACCGGCGGACATCGAGTCCCGCGGGTCCCGCGGGCACGGTCACGGAGCTTGCGGCGGGAATTTCAAAGTGACGTAAATATAGGTTACTTTGCCCAGCCGTGCCATTCTGCTGACATAAATGTACAGGAGCCGGTCCTTAACCGGTTAAGGACAACACACAAATTTACGCAGTGCTTAAAGCTTCATGTACACGGGACATTTTTACTAGTCTTGTGCAATTTGTTTCGTAACGAATCGAAATTCGTCCGAATTTAGCAACTTTCGGACATTCGGAAGCATTTGAATTTCCGAACAAAGCAATTACGAATTAAACCGAATCCGAAATAAATTATATCGCAAATAGCGAATGCCCGAATGTCTTCGGCATAATTCGTTATGAAAAAAGTTACGAATGTACGAATCCATTGGAAGCACAATAACACTCTGCTCTCTGCTTCTCCCTCACCGTGCTGAACTCCCTCTCAAAATGGTGTACAGGGGGCGGAGGCTATAGCCGCATGTAAAAAACGAAAGTAAAATACGAGATTTCGAATCGTTACAAATAACCGCTATGTATTTAGAAAAGTACAAATCCATTCGAAGCACATTAGGCATAATAGACAGTGTCGTTGTGAGAGACACGGAAAATTACGAATCAACGAACCCCAAACAAATTTACGAAAGTAGGAGTTGTGTCCAGAATCGACGAAAAACAATGTACTCTACCGAAAGTATGAATTATAAATCAACGAAAAAGAAGCCTTACATTAATACGAATCATTCCGATTCAACGAAAAATGTCGCTTGCGAAAATACGAATTAGTCCGAACACGAAAAATCCCGTCTAGCAAAATTACAAACGATTACGAATCAACAGGACCGAAAAGAAACGAACCGAAACGAAACAAATTTTTCCGTTGTGCACAAGTCTAATTTTTACAACTGCTCCTGAACGAGATTTAACAGATAGTGACCCACGTTTAAAACGTCTGTTTTACATGCCGCGTTTTTTTTTTTTTCTTTAAATGGCCAAAAACTAAAAACGCCTATAAACGAAACGCTGCTAAACGCGGGTTACCTCGTTTAGCCGCGTTTAGTTGCGTTTGGTGTCTGAAACGTAGAAATCCTCGGCGTCTGAACCCAATTTTTTGCTTTCAAAGAAACGCTGTTAAAACGCAACTGCCTGAAAACGGCAATGAACGAACCTGTGTACATGTACACGTAAGATAACATTGAATGAGTTCAACGTACGTTTAGCAGCGTCCCGTGTACATGGGGTCTTACGTTTGTATTGTACATTCACATCCAGGGCTGTTTGAAGGATTTTGGGGCCCCAAGCAGAACTGACAACTAAATTTTCAAGTTGAGAAGCAGGGGGGTGGGTGCTACTGAATTTTTTTCCACCTGTCATTGACGCTGATCGCGGGAAGGGGGGTGCCGCGGGACATTGACGACGATCGCGGGAGGGGGGGGATCACGGGTCTGCTGGGGCCCCAAGCAGTTTTTTGGCTTGCCTGTCCTGTTCCGACGGCCCTGTTCACATCAGTCACTGCCCTCCAAGGAGCTTACAATCTAAGGTTCCTAACTCACAATCATACATACACATACTAGAGCCAATTAACCTACCAGCATGTCTTTGGAGTGTAGGAGGAAAGCAGAGTACCCGGAGGAAACCCAAGCAGGCACAGGGAGAACATGCAAACTCCAAGCAGGTAGCGTCATGGTTGGGATTTGAACTAACAACCCCAGTGCTGCTGGGTGGAAGTGCTAACCAACAGGGCCGGATTTAAATCTCAGGAACCTATAGGCGGAGAATTCTAAATTTTTCTTGATAAATTACCACAAAGATCTAGGAAATGCAAAATTTCGGTAAAAAACACACGAAAGTTCATTTTAGGACAAACTAATGCAATAAACTACCCACATTTTTGGTAAAATATAAAAGATGAGGTTGCACCGAGTAAATAGACACCCAACATGTCAAATCTTAAATTTGTATGCGCCTGTAAAATGGTGACAAACTTCAGTACCCTATATTTTCTATAGGTGACCAACAAAAATCCCAAATTAGTCATCAGTTTAGTGTTACGGAGAAGGTCTTCTACTAGAATTATTGCTTTCACTCCGGTGTGCCCGGCGATATGTAACATGTGTACCGCAATCCACGTTTTCACAGGGGCGTCGCAATTTACGTTCATAAATGTGCATAGTATTGCACCCATGGGGGTGTCCGGGAGGGTAGTCACCTCTTATACCTCCGCTATACCCAGAGAAGCCGAACAACTGGCATAAAGATAAAACTATCTGCAATGATACTGTTGTATTACCTCGCATATAGGTATATATAGTTACCAAACAAATGTATTCTATATTACTTGACAGATACTGTTGTTTGTATGTCTGTATGTTAAATTGTCTACTCAAACTTGACGTTAAAGTGGATGTAAACCTGAATTGTTTTTTTTTCTTTTTGCTGTCACAATGCAGTGTATAAGATTTCCTATCATTTGTGCCAGGTCTTGCCACAAAGAGTTAATCCAGCTCTGAGCAATCCTCTTTTATTGTTCAGTGAAATAAAACAGAGAAAAACCTTTGTCCGTTCCGCCCCCTTGCTTTGAGTGACAGGTTATTTACATATCTCGTGCACTAGCTTTAGACAGGCATTATTTTTTTAATTCCCACCCCCACTCCTTTTCTGAAGTCATGTGGTTACTTTACTGGATTGTGACTGGATGTTAGTGATCATAGCAGAAGGAATACACAGGAGAAAATGCATGTTGACAAGGGGAGTGTAGAGGTGGGCGGGGAGTCTACTGACATCGCGACTCCACCCACGGAGCTCCAGACAACAGACCCACCCACAGAATCTGCAGTTTTTCAGTTCTTATAACAGACAGAGGGGGAGACATTTGACAGATAAGGATACATGCAGGAGGCATCTATATCCTTATAGATCAGCACTATGGCAGTAGTTTAGAAAGGATGAGAGTGGGTTTACATAAACTTTAATGAAAAATGTTCAATAAAAATCTACTGATTAAAAAAATACTAATTTAAACTTGTAAGCAAAAAGTTCCAGAAAAGGCCTAGTGTTAAAGTGAAAAAAAGTCAAGATACAAAGTTTTTGAAAAACACATAAGCTAGAGCCCCGGCCAAATTACAGCAACGGGTAGGTGTCAACATCAGCAAAACAATATTCGACAAGCTAATGGGCACTTAATCTTTCAGTGTAAGAAAGTATTATACGTTGCCCCCCCCCAAAAAAAACTTGTAAACAAAGAGACAAGTATGCACCAAAACTTTCCGAGTTGCCAGAGAGGCCATCAGAGACTGCTGGCAGGATTTACGTATTGAGAATAAAACGGGGTCTAGCCCCTAGCATTAGAAAAACAAATTTGTAGGAGAATAAGAAAGTAAAAGACAAAAAGGAGAGAGAGAGAGAGAGAGAGGGGGGGACCTAGCTGGGAATCAAGAGAGCAGGTCCCAAAAAGAAAAAGTGAGACAGAACATAGAAGGAAACCCAGAAAATGGCCGTGCAAAGTCGCCAAGAAGAAGGAAGCCCTGAGTAGGACAGGAAGTATCCGTTTTTTTTTCTTCTTTTACTTAATCCCTGTACACACGGCCGAGAGTCCCGTCAGGAAAAAAAACGTTGGTTTTCCTGACGAGATTCTTGGCAAAGACGTGCATACAGATGGCCATTCAAAAGAACCGCCGTTCTTTTGAATGGCAAGAATGCGGTGACGTCATCGACTACCAAGAGCATGCGATCGTCACATTCAATGCCATCGCCGCCATCTTGCTTCACCCTACACTACCCTTGTAAGCTACCGCACATGCTTCGAAGTCTCATCGAGCTTGCGCGGGCTTACCGGAGGACAGGTAAGCTTGTAGCCTCGTACACACACACACGCGGTTTTCTCGTCGGGAAACAGGCCGACCAGAATCCCGACGAGAAAAACGAGAATCCTGGCGAGAAAATAGAGAGCAGGTTCTCTATTTTCCTCGTCGAGATTCCCAGCAGTTTTCTCGACGAGAAATTATACACACGACCGAAAAGTAAAACGCCCCTGTCCCCGGTAGCTCGCGCTCAGAAGCAAACACGCATGTAAGTCCCGCCCACATATGTAAACGCCATTCAAACCCCACATGAGAGGTATTGCCGCGTGCGGTGGAGTGCGAGCAATAATTCTAGCACTAGACCTCCTCTGTAACTCGAAAATAGTAACCTGTAAAAAAAAATTAAGCGTTGCCTATGGAGATTTTTAAGTACCGAAGTTTGGCGCCATTCCATGAGTGTGCGCAATTTTAAAGTGTGACATGTTAGGTATCTATTTACTCAGCATAACAGCATCTTTCACATTATACAAAAAAATTGGGCTAACTTTACTGTTTTGTTATTTTTTAATTCGTGAAACCGTTTTTTTTTCTCCCAAAAAAAGGCGTTTAAAAAATTATTGCACAAATACCGTGCAAGATAAAAAGTTGCTATGACCCCCATTTTATTCCCTAGGGTGTCTGCTAAAAAAATATATATAATGTTTGGGGGTTCTAATTAATTTTCTAGCAAAAAAATTATGATTTTTACATGAAGGAGAGAAGTGCCAGAATAGGCCCGGTGGAGAAGTGGTTAAGCAAAACAACTGTGTTTATCATACAGACTAGATTAATCCTCAATACACATACAGTATCAGCTTTTTGAACATGTGACCAGCAGCAGAGGACTAGAAGCTCCTCCTGATTATGTTTCCCTGCAGACAGGCTGGGAGAGAGCCGGGTCATGTGACAGCTGGATATTGATTAGGAAAAAGTTTTTTTTTAAATTAAATTAATTACAGTGCCATTATCCACATACAAAAATAGAAGGGACAATGTAAAATAAAAACTGTGTGTTTAGTATCACTTTGTTTCATTTATTTTGTGTCTTCTTTCATATTTTTTCTCTGACCACATTTATTATTTCTTTAAAATGTTTGTTACAGAAAAAAAATTACCTGTAAAATTGGAAGTAATCGCTGCGGCTGTAATCGGAAGTCTGGTGGTCATTGTCATCTCTGCTGTTCTTATATGGAAGTGTAAAAAAAGAAAACGTTTTTCACATCTAGAGCCGCATCAAGCAATATCTACAATAGGTAATTATATATATATATATATATATATATATAATGTGTGTTTATTTAGTTTTATTTTTACTAAAAACTTCCATCAAAAAACAGTTTTCATCCACTAAATCTTTTTTCGTCTATAAAATAGATATTTTCAATAAGTGATAGTAAGAAAGACTTCACTCTAGGTGTTTTTTTTAACCCATTTGCCACACATGTAAATAGTAAATATGGAAAAAAAATATTCAAATCAGTGGAAATCCGAGATAAGTTAAAAAAAAATTTACAACCATGGAAATCAGACAGTTTGGTTCTCTCAAAAACATCTCGACAGTCCTGAGACAAAAGTTTGTATTTCAGATTTGTATGGGTATATGATCACGTAGGAATTACATTTATGCCATTTTAATTTCTTCTATTTTCTTCTATTTTCTTATTAAGAAATCACAAATAAACCTCCAGAAAACAACACGGACCCCGATCCACAAGACGTCTGCTACACCTACCTAGATATAAGTCAACTTCCAAAAGGTTAGTTTGTCAAAACCTGTCAATGTAAATATCAAAATTATATTTCTACAGAAAAGAGGGGGCATTCAAAATAAGTTAAATCATCAATTTGTAACTGAATTATGGTAATTTATAATTCATACCTCATGCAGGTTGTCATCATCATAAGCTTATTTTATGCTGATGAATATAATTAAACAGTCTTCACTTGTAGTAGCTCAAATGTTTAATCAGGACAAAAATTAAAAGACTATGATTATAAAAATTCATTTTTAGTCTTCTAATTCAGTGACTTTCAACCACCGGGCCCTGGCCCATTTTCAGGACATGACCTTCCTTCTCCCGGGCCAGATGCAAATCCCTTAAACTCCCTTAGTGCCTCCCAGCTCCCATAGTGCCCCCTACTTTCCCATAGTGGCCCCTACCCTCCAATAGTGGCACCTACCCTCCCATAGTGCCCCTTATCTCCTATAGTGACCCCTAACCTCCCATAGTGCCCCCTACTTTCCTATAGTGGCCCCTACCCTCCAATAGTGGCACCTATCCTCCCATAGTGCCCCTTATCCTCCTATAGTGACCCCTACCCTCCCATATTGCCCCCTACCCTCCCATAGTGCCCTCTACTTTCCCATAGTGCCCCCCACCCTCCCATAGTGCCCCCTACCCTCCCATAGTGCCCCTTACCCTCCCATAGTGGCCCCCTACCCTCCCATAGTGCCCCCTACCCTCCCATAGTGGCCCCTACCCACCCATAGTGGCTCACAGCACCACCAGGCCCCCTGGGAGCCCTAAGCCTGCAACATCTATCCCAGCCCACCACAATGTCCCTCCCCCCCAGCTTGGTGCAGAGACTCCAGCCCCCCATATTCCCCGCAACCTTCAACATTTTCCCACAGTGCTCCACAGCTTCCTTCAAACATAAATACTGTAGATGATAAATGGTATATTACTACCCAGGTGACACTGGGGATGCACATAAAAGTCTACTGTGCCGCATACCTAAATATATTTGAGAACCAACAATAACCAAAAGGAAAACATGGACTTTGTAGGCACCAATATATAAAAATGTACAAATGTTATTAAGTTACATCTAAATTTTTTTTTAGAAATCATACAATACAAATTTATTGATTTCAAACCATCAGGTAGTTGGTGGTAACTGTGGGTCATACAGGCATCTAAAGAGTACCACATTGAGGACAATGAAGATGCTTGAACTATAGTGGGACCCAAGTCAGTGGCGTGGGACGAAACAGCCTGGTAGTGTTCTGCTCTAAATATTTTGCGAGTGGTCGCTTCTTCAGGAGCTTGAAAATACGTTCTAGATGAACAAGAAACATCTACAATAAGAATACACAGATACATACCGTAAATCTTCTTGTAATTATAAGTATCACAACCAAAGGTATGACAAACTTACAAAGATTCCACGTGGGGAAAAGACCTAGCCAAGAGTGGTATGTGATGACACCAATATCGGGCACTGAGGCAAATGTGGGGACATGTATATTGTTGGAAACAATGATATAAGGATAAAACATATCAACTAAAGTTATAAATAACTTCCAAAAAATCTAGGAACTATGTCTGTATAAGAGTAATATTGTCTACTCACGTAATATATGAGAAACCTTAAGACCTGTCGGCATTAGACATGTGCAATTCCTTTCGTTCCGAATTCGGTTTTTAACGAATTTTGACAAATTCGTTAATTCGGAAATTTTCCGAATTAACGAAAACTCATTTAACGAATTTTAACGAATATTCGTAAAATCGAATATCCGAAAATTCGTACATTCGTAAATTCGTACATTCGTAAATTCGTACATTCGTAAATTTGTACATTTGGAAATTTGTACATTCGTAAATTCGCAAATTCGTACATTCGTAAATTTGTACATTCGGAAATTTGTACATTCGTAAATTAGTAAATTCGTACATTCGTAAATTAGTAAATTCGGAAATCTGAAATAATAATTAACTAATAATAACTTAACTATTACTAACTATTAAATTATAGGTATTGGAATTTCCTTTCAAATTTTTGCTGTTAGTGAACATAACGAAGTTACGAATTGTTTTCCGCAATAATGAATGTCGTATCTAAATGAATGGAATGTAATGAATTAATAATAATAATAAATAACAATATTAATAATAAAAACGTTTTATTATTATTATTAATTATTATTCATTTGTTCCGTTCCATTTGTTTAGATGTGGCATTTGTTATTTCAGGTTATGCGTAACTTTGGATAAATTTGTATTCGTTACGTTCGCTAACAGCCAAATTTGAAAGGAAATTACAATATCTATAATTTAATAGTTATTTTTTCAGATTTTAGAATTTTCCGATTTTCGAATTTCCAAATTTCCGAATTTCCAAATTTTTGAATGTACGAATTTACAAATTTACGAATGTACGAATTTACGAATGTATATATTTACGAATGTACGAATTTACGAATGTATATATTTAGGAATGTACGAATGTACGGTATATATTTACGAATTTACGAATGTATAAATTTACGCATGTACGAATTTACGAATTGCGATCATAACGAATGACCCGAAAAATGAAAAAAAAAATTGAATGAAACGAAAACGAAAACTAACAAATTTTTTGGCAGTGCACATGTCTAGTCGGCATGCTCGGGAATATATGATGGTATAAGTGAAAAAATGATTTATCTAAGCATACTGGTTCCTGGTGCATATAGATGGACATTCCCCAAGGAGCAAACCTATATGGGATATATGTTTGTGTTGCCATTTAGTCGTGTCCGACTCTTCGTGACCTCATGGACCAGGCTTTTCTGTCCTCCACTGCCTCCCGGAGCTTGCTTAACTTCATGTTGCAATGACGCTATGCTATCTATCCATCTTGTTTTCTGTCATCCTCTTCTCCTTTTTCTTTCTATGTTTCCAAGCATCAGGGTCTTTTACAATGAGTCCTCTCTTCGCATTAGGTGGCCAAGTTTCACCTTCAAGATCTGTCCTTCCAGTGAATATTCAGGGTTGATTTCCTTCAGGATTGACTGGTGTGATCTTCTTGCTGTCCAAGGGACTTTTAAGAGTCTTCTCCAACACCATAGTTCAAAAGCATCAATTCTTCGGCGTTCAAACTTCCGTATGGTCCAACTTTCACAGCCATATGTTACTACTGCAAATACCATAGCTTTGACTACATGGCACTTACATATAATGGAGTTGAGAAATATAGGGCTCACCTTGAATAATAATAAAATGGGCATCATTAGCCTTCAAGTGGTGCATGTAGTCAGCCGTCCATAAAGTGCATACTATTAATAGAAATCAGCTTTAATTGATCGGGTCTTTACACCATCCATCCAACCAAACCAACCAACCAAACCACCATCCATCCAACCAAAGTTGTTCAGAGCCCCAAAATGGTTTAGATCTATATACATATAGAGTTTTCAAGGAGGAATCTTGAAGGTAAAATAGAAATTACTAGGAATGGTTAAATACACAATTGTGCAGTTCCCCATAAATGGTGTCTAATTTAAACATACCGCAAGGGTCGCCCACAGCCTCTGTCAGTAGATAAGTCCCCCTAAAGATCTCTGCTATATATACACATCCCGACCGAGGATGGCACACCAACCAATGTTGGTGTGTGACGTCACTCGGCCCAACTGTATTGGCTGTGCATCCACTCCCTCCATATTGACACCCAGCCCCATCCAGAGCCTTCCGGCATTTCAATTTCATTTTTTTTATTCCCCTGTATTTATTGTAAATATAACCTTTATTTGATTTTTTTACTGCTGGAGCATAGAAGGTTTTGAAAGAATTTTCCAGGCTCTGGTCCCAATAAGGTTGAGAACCATTGCTCTAATCACACCATCTTTGACAACAAGAATATATAAAAGTGTTATGTTTTCCTTTAATATAATAAT
>CM055126.1:57984969-58209969 GCA_029206835.1 Rana muscosa | reverse complement strand
AGAGGCGGGGGGCGCCGGAGAGCCTCGGAAACGGCCGGAAAGGCCCGAGGACAGTTCGGCTGACCTCGGCAAACCTCGGAAAGACTCCGTTCACGAGCCTTTCCGAGGTCAGCCAAATTTTTCTCAGGCCTTTCCGGCCTTTTCCGAACGATGCCGATCGTCGCCGTTCGGCTCCGGCGCCCCCCACCTCAGGCCATACGCGGTACTGCACACCGCTTTGGCCTGAATCCTGCTAGTTTTGCGAGACAACACTCACAAACCGAGTTAGGATTTTAGGAAATACAGTGCTCGTATTGGGAAACGCTCATTAATCGGGTTACTCGCAATCCGAGGTTCCACTGTACATATATATATATATATACATATATATACTGTATATAGATAGATATTTATATATAGATTTTTAGGTGCTCAGTTCTGCAGACCTTAAAGGGAAAGCACTCTGACCCCTGAAATACATGTGCTCACTGGCTCATCATTTTACATGACCATTAGTAAAATAATAATTGCCTAGGATAAAGGCTGGGTTTACATTTATGCGAATTGGATGCAGCTTTCCCCACATCCAATATGCATGACAGGCAAATGTGACCAGCTCTCAATGGAGCTGGCATCACACAGGCCCAGGAAGGCCACAGTACAGATTGCAGAAGGGTCCTGTGAGTCTTTGGGTGTGAATTCAGGCAAAAATTCGGACCCGAACCGCACTTGAGCTGGTGAACAGGGACACACCGGATCCCATGCTGTTAACTGAGGCCGCACATATGGGAACCCAGCCTGAATGGTTTGACATTTTGTTCATTGGGTGTTCCAATACTTAATTCAATTACCGTATATACTCGAGTATAAGCCGAGTTTTTCAGCACATTTTTTTGTGCTGAAAATGCCCCCCTCGGCTTATACTCGAGCTACCTTTTTGTGCCTAATCTCCCAGGTTTTGGGGACCCGGTACTGGCCAGCCATAGGTCCCTTGGACCCCAAGCTTGGCACACATGTAGCCCCACTCTTCCTCCACAAGTGTGCAAAGTTTGTTGTCCGTGGGACCTACGGCCGGGGAGCAACGATTTTTCAAAGGTGGGCACCCCTTCCATAGACTCCAGTGTTAAATGGTCATTTCTTCGGTGACTTTGGGGACCCGGTACCAAAACTTGGCACACATGTAGCCCCATGTCTCCTCTATAAATGTGCAAAGTTTGTTGTCTGGGAGACCTATGGCCAGGGAGCACCAATTTTTCAAATCCAGGCACCCCTTCCATAGACTCCCATGTTAAACGTCAGTCTAGTCATGGGCACAGTGAGGCATAGTCACAGTGAGGCATGGGCACAGTGAGGCATGGATACAGTGAGGCATGCACATGGACACAGTGAGGCACAGTGAGGCATGCAGATGGACACCCTAGGCTTATACTCGAGTCAATAAGTCTTCACAGTTTTTTGTGGTAAAATTAGGTGCCTCGGCTTATATTCAGGTCGGCTTATACTCGAGTATATACGGTAGTTAAATAAATGTGAAGGATCACACCAGTTTGGGATTTTCCTTACAGCCTACACCCAAACCAGGCACATTATATGCTATAGAAGTTAAAACAAAAAAAAAAAAAAATCAATGACGCAGATCAATGTCACCCCATCCAACATATCATTTAACAATGGTGAAGGTCAGGCTAACCTGGCTGTGTGCAGCCTTCCTTGAAGGAATTCATTTTTTATTCCTTGAATTTGACATTGGAGACCCCTGCAGAGCACCAAATGGCTTATTCAGTAATGAGGTGCAAAGTGCAACAACCCAGGGCATCAGATATCATCTCTAAAATGATTTGACTGCAGCAATGTCTGACTAAGTAAGATGTGTTCAGAGCTGTGGGTCTTAAAGGGAAGATTGTGGATGATATCCAGGTAGACATAGGCGGCTCTCTATTTCATGGGGTATTCTTGAAGGTCCCCAGAGTAGATTGAGCACAGCAGACCAGTAGAAGTTCAATAAAAGTCAGGTGATAATGCCAACACGTTCGGGGGGCTCAAAACTCCTCCTTCAGGGAAGCTCATTAAGGGCAACCTTCCATAAATGTCTACTTCATCATATACCGTATATACCCGGGTATAAGCCGAGTTTTTCAGCACATTTTTTTTGTGCTGAAAATGCCCCCCTCGGCTTATACTCGAGTCTGTGTCCAACTTCAAATTTGTGCGCCTGATCCCGGCCAGCCGTAGGTCCTCTGGACCCCAATTTGGCACACATGTAGCCCCACTCTTCCTCTACAAGTGTGCAAAGTTTGGTGTCCAGGGGACCTACGGGCACCCCTTCCATAGACTCCTATGTTAAAAGTCAGTCTAGTCACACAGCGCCGGAGATCAGGAAGGGAGATTGGGCACAGTGAGGCATGGACACAGTGACAGTGAGGCATGGGCACAGTGAGGCATGGGCACAGTGAGGCATGGACACAGTGAGGCATGGGCACAGTAAGGCACAGTGAGGCATGGGCACAGTGAGGCATGGACACAGTGAGGCATGGGCACAGTAAGGCACAGTGAGGCATGGGCACAGTGAGGCATGCACATGGACACAGTAAGGCACAGTGAGGCATGGGCACAGTGAGGCATGCACATGGACACAGTGAGGCAAAGTGAGGCATGCAGATGGACACCCTAGGCTTATACTTGAGTCAATAAGTTTTCCCAGCTTTTTGCGGTAAAATTAGGTGCCTCGGCTTATATTCGGGTCGGCTTATACTCGAATATATACGGTACATTACACATTAGCATGAAGCATTCGTTATAGATGTTCAGGAAGCACAGTAAAAGCAACTTCAAAAGTAAGTAGAATTTTCAAAAATAGAGGACGACATATAATGTACAGTCAAAACTGTAATGCATACAATTGTTTTTTTTATGTCATTAAATGTAGTAAATGAATTAACCCCTTAACGGCTGTCTGTGTCTTCTTGTCTCTGTGATGCTTGCACCCCTCCATGTCTTGTACGGGTTTTCCAAGGGCAGGAAGTGGGGGGAAATTTACCCAATGGGGTCACAAGAAATAAACAGACAGAAATAAAACAGGACAGGCTTTTAACTCTTCTCTACTTAATCCAAAGCTAAAACACACATTTTGGATTGAGTTGAAGTGAAACAGTTTCTTTTCTTGCTGTCTTAACTGTTATGCAATATTCTACAGAAATGGCTCAGGAAGTGCAAGACCCGTCATAAATTCTGTCACTACCCCAAATACCTGTCACTAATGTTCTGGGGATGGGACCAGCATGTCTGTTTTCATTTTTATCATATTACTGTTGTAGCGGGGTCCTCAAATTGATGGGATACACCTGGGCAATAGTGTGACCCAGGTGTATAATTGTGTTAGGATTCAGACCCCTTTTTGTTTCGTGGAGGATTGGAGGATGTAATATTCTCCTTTGCCTGTGGGTGGCGGGGTACCCACGGGCTTCAGGTAGAATCATCCCCTGCAGTGCTCCCTGTTTGGTCTCTTCCCGGAGATGGTATGGCTGGGGTGGGGAACCCGCCGGGCCGTTGAAGGGAGGAGATAAAAGGGGGAGACGCCCTGACCACGAGGTCGTCGTGTTGCGGAGAAGGAGGTCCTCGGAGGAGGAGGGTTGCGGTCTGCACCCAGGGCCCTTAGGCCTGGGTGCGGGAGATCCAGGAGTCTGGTCCAGGTGCCCATGGCCTGGTCCGGAGTCATGTTGGCGTCCATCCCAGGCACCTTTAGCCTGGGGTGAGGTACTATCTAGGAGGCCTGGGGCCCAGTACCTTCGACTGGGTCCCGCTAGGGTGGACTGTCCGAGGGTCCCTGAGCGGAGGGACTCGTACCTGAGGTGAGGAGGCCGGGGAGGTTACCCACTGGAGACCCGGAGCAGCACCAACCCGGTGACAGTGGGCCTCTGGGAACTCTCTTGGGAGGACACATCCCCCTGATAGGGGCCACAGCGTATCGAAGAGGGCTCCATTGCTGTTCATAGGGGTTGCTGGAAGAGACCCCATCCTTCCTGTTCTGTAACAGCCGGATTGGCTTAGGCGCCGCTGGTCATAGTATAGTGGCATAGAACTCAAACTTTAGGAAGTGCCTCGATCTGCTCGCCCCACCGTTGGCAAGGTTATAGGTCCCAACCAGTTTGCTGCAAAAGAACTGTTTATTGTGCTTTGCGTATTGGAGCGTCAAATAAACAAGTGTTGGACCTTTCTCCGGTGTGTGAACTCCAGTTACTGGAAGCAAAGGGGAGGCTGGTGAGCTTGCAATTACAGACTCAGTGCATTCACAGAACACACCGGCCCGAGGAAACATCAGTAAGTGGCCTTCACCTCCCTACTACAATGGGGAGGACATGGGCCGTGGCGCATCTCACTCTCACAACCCAGGAACACCTAGACATGAGTTGGTGTGTAACAGATGAAGAAGTTGGAGAGAGGGTGAGGCCGCTACACTGTATAACTACAAATATCTTATATTATACAGTATATACAGTAGTATGTATATAAAAAGCAGTGCAGCGCTAAAAGCTAAACTAGAAATATCATCGCAAAAGTCCAAAAACAATGTGTAGCAAGATGAGGCCAGAGGGTGTTGAAAAGGCAATAGAGGTGTAAAACTTCTTAGATGGAAAATGGGGTGCTTCAATCAATCACCATATATCCCAACATAGGCGTCTCCTCCCCCTGAAGTACAAACCGCTCACCTGAACGAATGGACCTCTGAACAAACAGAAGGTGAATCACGCTGTCCCTTAACTAGGGTAGTGGCAAAGATGTTGTCTTCACGTAAGGTCCTTCTTTAAGACTCCTCAATCGATAAGTGGTCTCCAAAACTCGCTCATATAGAGAGTGGATCATGTAAAAATATAAAGGAAACACATAGTGCTCTCCGTGTATAAAAGTGACACATTTATTTCAATAAAATTAAATACTCACAAACACGGCACTATAACCTAGTGCACGGCATGAAGTACATATAAATAAAAGAACCAGGTAGGTGGCTGTCCTGACATCACTATAACCCCCCCCCCGCACGCGTATCATCCGTGGTGCAGGACTTCCTCATCCGATATATCCATTTATATGTACTTCATGCTGTGCACTAGGTTATAGTGCCGTGTTTGTGAGTATTTCATTTTATTGAAATAAATGTGTCGCTTTTATACACGGAGAGCACTATGTGTTTCCTTTATATTTTTCCAACATCTTTGCCACTACCCTAGTTAAGGGACAGCGTGATTGACCTTCTGTTTGTTCAGAGGTCCATTCTTTCAGGTGAGCGGTTTGTACTTCAGGGGGAGGAGACGCCTATGTTGGGATGTATGGTGATTGATTGAAGCACCCCATTTTCCATCTAAGAAGTTTTACACCTCTATTGCCTTTTCAACACCCTCTGGCCTCATCTTGCTACACATTGTTTTTGGACTTTTGCAATGATATTTCTAGCTTAGCTTTTAGCGCTGCACTGCTTTTTATATGTATTCTACCCAAGGACTTTTATATTGACCTTTTAGTGTCCAGCTGCTTTTATTAGGGGTTTTTGTTTTTGCGCTGTCTGATTTTCTTTTATAGTATATATATAGTATGTGTCTCATAGCTGAGAGATGTCCTGTGAGTTTGTATTACACCCTTATATAGCTACACATAAACTATAACCACAAGCTATTGACATCATTTTGAAGCAGATAATCTTGATATCTTGTGATAATTAGAGGAAGTTGGACTTAAAATATCCACTGATGTAATTGTCTGTTGGACATTTTTCACACTAGAACTTGTAAAATGTAACAATTGCTATTTGGAGGGGTCAAATAGGGTCATTGCCATTACCATGACCACTCATGGTCTTTGGTGAACTTCAGTCTTGAACCTGGAACCTTGCTTCCACTGCCCCCTACCTACCTTCTGGTGATCATCTCCCCCCCCCTCTTATGTATTTATACATGGAGATCATCTCCCCCTTTATGTAGTTATACATGGAGATCATATCCCCCTTATGTATTGCAGCAGTGGGACCCCGTGCTACTCAGAAGATTGCTGGCGTATGCCAGATTTTTGGAGACGCGGGCACGCTGATTGTACAGCTGTGTGCTGGGCTATTAGTTGTGACCTGACTATGGCTCAGGGCTCCACCCAACATTCAGGCGGTCTGTGCAGGGGAGTCAGATGGACTCAAATCCTCTCCAGGAGTCAGAGAGGCTGCATGGGCAGCCAGAGTGCACATGTCTGCAGGAGGCAGATTTAGTCTGTGACAAAGCAGCAAGGAGCTGATCGGGAGTAAGCTATGAGGAAGTCTTTTGGTCTGAGGAGCAGGCCTAAGGCCTCCCTTTGAGGCCTAAAGTAGCCGTGTGGCAAGAGAGTAAGCCAGGAGGCTGAAGTATTCTGATTGTGCAGGTTACAGTTATGTTGGAACCCCCTGCGTGGGCTACTGATGTCTTTTGTGAACTTTTCCTTGCACTCATTGAAAATGGACCTACCGCTTGAGTCTGATCACCCCAATCTTACAACACACATGAACTTTAATGTTATCCCAGCCTTAGTCCGGAGGGTTCAACATTGAGTTGGCCCACCCTTTGCAGCTTCAACTCTTCTGGGAAGGCTGTCTACAAGGTTTAGGAGTGTAGCCTCGTACACACGGACGGTTTTCTCGGCAAGAAAACTGCTGGCAGAGCTTTTTGCCGAGAAAACCGGTCGTGTGTATGTTTTTCAGTCGAGAAAACTGCCAGGAATCTCGACGAGAAAAATAGAGAACCTCTAGAATAGAGCATCCCGACGAGAATAATATGCATCGCAATACTAGCTCATTATGACAGACTTACCTTAAAACGGATCCATCTAGTGGTGTGCTGGCACCGCCGGCAGGGATTCCATCTCTCCCTGATCTTCCTTCGTGGGCTCTGGCTGTTTGAATGGCCGAGCCACAATGACGTCACTCCTGCACATGGGCTTTCCATTTAGAGGGCAGTGTGCATGCGCTGGTGATGTCACTGGCTGCTACATATCGCAAATGGCGCACGTTTTTAAAAATATTCACTGTACCTACAGGCAAGCCTTATATAGGTTGAAAAGTTAACAAATTGAGTTTACTTACGTTTTAAATCTTTGTGTCACTGAAGTATAAACCACTTGTTGGCCTTCTCATCATTTGCTTCTCACTGCAATTCATGTGCTGCTAAAGAGATCATTATCATCTGTGAGTTTTGTCCAGATGATGGTATCAGATAAGACACTCTTAGCAGAACTGGGTACAGAGATCTGATTGGCTATCACAGATCACACCTCTTTCGACATTGGTTTTAACTGTTGTGAAATGGTGATAGATAAAACTCAGGAAATGTGGGGACGTTCATAACTTCTGCTTCTCCGAAAGATCGTCACAACTTCCAGGTTCCGGCTACCATGTCTGTCTTCCTCGCTATCGTATTTTTGTGTAAGTATTTTTTTATTTTTTATTTTATCTGAGATTTATCTGAATGTCTTTCCTTTGAAAAAAATCTGAGGAAAACGCTTTGACAGCCGCACTCCAAAAAAGGTTATTTTATTTAAAACAAAAGCACAAACAACATGCCACAGCAAAAAAACAGCAAGTATGAGCTGACGTTTCGCACTGCGATTCAGTGCTTAATCATAGTTATGACACACTGGCTGTATATGGGGACACACTGGCTGTATATGGGGACAAACTGGCTGTATATGGGGGAAACACTGGCTGTATATGGGGGACACACTGGCTGTATTTGGGGACACACTGGCTGTATATGGGGACAAACTGGCTGTATATGGGGGACACACTGGCTGTATATGGGGACACACTGGCTGCATTTGGGGACAAACTGGCTGTATATGGGGACACACTGGCTGTATATGGGGACAAACTGGCTGCATTTGGGGGGAAACTGGCTGCATTTGGGGACAAACTGGCTGCATTTGGGGGGAAACTGGCTGCATTTGAGGGGGCAAACTGCTGGCGTTTGGGCACAGTGGCTGCGTTTAATGGGCACAGTGGCGGCAATTGATGTTTTTTTTTTTCAGTTTGTTTGCGCCTCCCCAAGAATTTTGAGCACCAGCCGCCACTGCTGATTGACTGGAACTGCATGGGAAGGAATTGGAAGGGTTTGGTTGCTGATTAAAAAGAGCTTCATAAAGGTGGTGGTGTTGGGGTGACTGGTGGCTACATAAGGCATAATAGAAGAGGATTGGTAATAAGGTTATACATGGAAGGATCTTATGGGAAAATGAACATGTCTAATTGCTCTGTAAGAGGGCTTATGGGATGAATACACAGATAATTAATGGTTACACGTTGGAGTGGTAACATATTGTCTGATAGCTCAACCTGGCCTCTCCAAACAGCTTGTCACCAAAGAGAGAACGGCATTTCCAATATTTTAGGGACCTGAGAAAATTGGGATGCTAACAACATCCTTTGTTATAAAGAAAATGTATAATTTCCAACTGAAAACGAAATAAAGAAAAAGGATATGTTTTAATGACATGTACTGTTTATAATATTTTCTAAAAAGTGCATTTTGGCTTTTCAGCTTTGAACGTGGGGAAATCTGGTGAGAGATAATACTGAATATATACGTGCATGCAATAATAATGTATATAAGAATAATACTATCAAAAACATTTGAGCCTAAAGTTTTCAAAATAATCTATGCGTAGCACCAGGGCCACTGTTAGGAATCGCGGGGCCCCGTACAGGCTGCCTGACGCCCCCCCCCCTTTCTAACTTAGCACAAATCCCCCCTAATCCTTCCTATTAGCCCCAAATTCCCCCCACCGGCTCCTGGCACAAATACCCCTCATCTCCCCTCCCAGCACAAATCTTCTTTCTACAATCCCCCTCCTAAGACAAATTCCTACAAATCCTTCCTCCTAGCACAACCCCCTCTAAGTTACTCTTCTCAGCACAAATTCTGGAACCTGACTTTTCTTCATTGTGATCCTTCTAAAGAGCCAATCCACTGAAAGCCAAGATTTCAGTTTTAGATTCTATCAAGTGGCTTAACAAATACTTTGAGACTTTTTTCAGATCCACTTGTTTTGAATCCTATGCTCCTTGTATTTACTTACTTACTTACTCATTTTAGACTATAGAGCGGAGCTATATAAGCAGTGCCGGCCCAAGACATTGTGCTGCCTGGTACCAAGAATGAAATGCTGCCCCCCCCCCCAAAAAAAAAATCACGCCCACCAAAATGCCCCCACATCCATCATTTTATATCATGATAACTAAAGTGGACCTGTCATGGCTCTATAAAAAGGACCTGTTATGGCTCTATTCATGTATACAGGAGTATAAAGAGGTCATGGCATTATACGTGTATATAGAAGTATAATGAGGACCTGTCATGGCTCTATACATGTACCGTATTTTTCCTGTCTATAAGACGCCCCCATGTACAAGATTTTTCCAACCCAAAATTAAGAAATCAATATTTTACACATAGGTAAAACAGAACACATTTTTATTTAGTAATTACCGCAGGTAACGTTTAAATACTAGTATATTATGCAGCGGTTGTTCTTCCTGTTTTCTCCACTGTCTGATCATATACTCAGTGGAGGCAAGTCCAAACTGTTTCTCTGCAGCTCTATTCCCATGCTCTTTTTTGCATAGCTGGCTACATTTGGTTTGATTTGGTAGAGTAAGACAATCACTTACTTTTATTAGTTTCTGACATCTTGGTCCCAGAACACTCCGGTCCCTGTTGCATCTGTGCATCTCCACTTCCAACAGGATTGCATCTGATCACTCTCCACCTCCACCCCCAGCTCTAGCTGACGTCAGTAACATACGGCTCGTGATTGGAGGAAGCCGCTTGACAAGCTATGGGCCGCGACGCACCTGCGCGGCTGTCTCCCAGGCTGACTGACCGTGTATAAGACGCTGTTCGATTTACAGGCTATTATTTTAGGAAAAAAAAGCGTCTTATACACGGAAAAATACGGTATATAGAAATATAAAGAGGACCTGTCATGGCTCTATACATGTATGTAGGAATATAAAGAGGACCTGTCATGGCTTTATACATGTATGTAGGAGTATAAAGAGGACCTGTCATGGCTCTATACATGTATGTAGGAGTATAAAGAGGACCTGTCATGGCTCTATACATGTATATAGGAGTATAAAAGAACCTGTGCGTGGCCGGCGGCCGCGATGTCACCGGCCACACGTAGTGGATTGTCACTTGCCATGACGCCACCTGTCACACATTGCGGATTGTCACTTGCCACGACGTCACCTGCCACACGTTGCAGATTGTCACTTGCCACAACGCCACCTGTCACACATTGCGGATTGTCACTTGCCACGACGTCACCTGCCACACGTTGCAGATTGTCACTTGCCACTTGCTGTGTCCCAGAATAAAGGCAGGCAGCAGAGAGATAATGTAATCTCTCTGCTGCCCGCACAGTGGGGGCGGAACTGCAGTGATGCAGGGCGGACAGTGAGAGATGATGTCATCTCTCTGCTCCCCCGCCCGCTGTTTGGCCAGCAAGCCCGCTCACCTGCTGACTGTCCCGCCTGCTGACTGTTCCCCTGTTCTGCCCGCACGCTCCATTCACCTGGGCCCAAAGCCCAGGTGAATGGAGCGCGCGGGGAGCGGAGCGGGCTGGCTGGCGGGCGGGCATCCAATTTGCCTCACAGTGGAGCGCGGAGCGGGCGGAACGGGTTGGCGACAATTTGCCTCACAGTGCAGCTTAGGGTTGCCACCTTTTTGTCAAGCCAAACCCGAACACATTAGCAGCGCACGCCAATATATATATTTTTTTGTAGTACATTAAATTCATTACCTCTGTACAAAGCAATGCACAGCTAATTTTTTTTTATTTAGTATACACTGTACATATATTTTTGTGATTAAATAAAATTTCTAATCATATGGAGTTAATCATAAGAGTCCCCCTTTATATCAGAGTCAACAGAGTTCTCCTTTAGATCTGAATCCGCAGAGTTCCCCTTTACATCTGAATGCACAGGGTTCTGCAGAAGAGAAGTGCAGAGGGTAAGATGGGGGCAGTATGTACAGGAGAGGAGTGCAGAGGGTATGATGGGGGCAGTATGCATAGGAGAGAAGTGTGGAGGGTATGATGGAGCAGTATGTAAAGAAGAGGAGTTGGGAGGGTATGAGGGGAGCGGTTTGTACAGGAGAGGAATGCGGAAGGGATGATGGGGCGGTATGTACAGGAGAGGAGTGTAGAGGGTATGATGGGGGCAGTATGTACAGGAGAGGAGTGTGGAGGGTATGATGGGTGCAGTTAATACAGGAGAGGAGTTCGGAGGGTATGATGGGTGCAGTTAGTACAGGGGAGGAGTTCGGAGGGTATTATGGGTGCAGTTAGTACAGGAGAGGAGTGTGGAGGGTATGATGGGGCGGTATGTTCAGGAGAGAAGTGTGGAGGGTATGATAGGTGCAGTTAGTACAGGAGAGGAGTTTGGAGGGTATGATGGGTGCAGTTAGTACAGGGGAGGAGTTCGGAGGGTATGATGGGTGCAGTTAGTACAGGAGAGGAGTTCGGAGGGTATGATGGGTGCAGTTGGTACAGGAGAGGAGTTCGAAGGGTATGATGGGTGCAGTTGGTACAGGAGAGGACTTCGGAGTGTATGGCGGTGGCAGAATGGGGAGGGATTTCTTGTGGTGTCTATGGGGTGACCAGGGAGTGATGTTGGGAAGATAGGGGAAGAAAAGTGACCATGAAATGATGTCCCTCAGCTGGGGGGGGGGGGTAGGAAGCAGCTCTGAGTGACGTCTGTATAAAGTGGTCTGGGGGGGGGTGATGCCAGCTGGGGGGAGTTGAGAAGTGGTCAGGTCGCGATGTATATAATAAAAAAAAAAAACTCATCCACTAAAAACATACAACAATAAATCATACAACAGTACTACTAATCCAGCTCCTAGCACTCTGTATACCCAGATAATGTGAAGGTAATTGATGACCATTCATATAACCCTGTGGTATCCAGGCTCTGAGTGTCCAATCAGAGGGGTGAACTCACCACATATATACAGGTTACATGAATGGTTATAAATGACTTCACATTATCAAGTCTGAACAATTGGATTGGGGGATGTTTGCACAGACTGTTCATGCTTAGAAGTGATCTGTTAAATGTGATAGGGCTGGTGCAGACCCCCCTCCCCCCCCACACTCAAACTCACTATCTCCTCCGATTCTTCTGTCAACTTAACCCTTCACTGCATCTCCTGAAGAAAAAAACACTTTGAAAGCAACTACTATCCACCCTAGAAAACTTCTCCCAGAAAAAGTCAGCTCACCTCCTCCCTTCCTCTGGCCAGCCCGACAGGAGATCCAGTGAGCTCCGCCTCCCAGTTCTCTCAACACTCCGCACTGGTGATTGGAGGGGAGGAGGTTGATGTCAGAGATAACAGGGACCCCGCACGGCAGGAGACTGGAGGGAGGGGGAAGAGACAGGAAGGAGCTTTGAATCCCGAACACACACCGCAGCCGCAGGCACAGTGTATTCTTTACAATGCCGCTGCTCAGGGGAGGGCTGGCAGCCTTAGGCCTGGGGGGCAAGTCCAGTCAAGTGGCCCATTGAACCACCGAATCAGCTCACCATTCATGCCCACCTGGTTTTTCAATGCAGCCTGATTAGTGTCCATCCAATGCAGCCTCACCAGTGGCCATCAATGCAGCCTCACCAGTGGCCATCAATGAAGCTTCACTAGTACCTATAAATGCAGCTTCACTAGTACCTATAAATGCAGCTTCACCAGTGCCCATAAATGCAGCCTCATCAGTGCCCATCCCATCAGCTCAGCTTTACCTGTGACCATCAATTTAGCCTGATCAGACAGCAGTGCCCATTAGCGCAGCCTTGCCAGTGCATGGGGACAGGGGAGAGAGGAGAACCGCTGGTTTACACAGTGCGGGTATCTCTCGCTTACCTGCCCATTGTCAAATTAAGTCCTGCCTGCTGGACTGGCTCCTAAGATGGACATCACACGTCCCTGCATTGGACCAGTATGACGTCCATCACAGAAGCTGGTCCAAGAGGCAGGACTTCATATGTCTCTCGGCCGCGTCGGGTAAGTGGGAGATGGAGATCCCCGCTCTGTGTAAACCGACTAGCCTAAGTTCACATCTATGCGTGTGGGTAACGCATGCAAAATTACATGCTTCCCAACATGCAAGGAAATGTGCTGTCCTTAAGCAGATGTGCAGCAGTGCCATTTTTTGTTATTGACACCTCCATGCATCTGCAAACATGTGGACCAAACTACAGGGTGCCGCACACTTTTTGAAAATATTCAGGACTTCTTTTCCATGTTGCTCGTGTGTAGGGCAGCCCATTGAAATTAATGGGCTGCCCTACACGTAATGCATGAAAACCACGCCTGTGCACGTGTGTGTGAAAAAAGCCTAACTGAGTAGATGCAAAATAACAATTCTCAATAAAAAAAAAATTCTCTAGATAATCAGCGTTCATACAATTGCACCACCATATAAATAACTGAACACTGTGCTCTGCTCTGTTTATTGAGGACAGGTATATAGAGTGTTTAGTGTATGTGGGGAATTTACATGTTGATTGTACAGAGTTTGGAGAACACAGGGTTAAACTGAATGCTTATAAAGTTTGTTCACATTATCTGGACATACACAGAGGGTGGGGGTTGTTTATATAGTGATATGAGCCAGCTCCCAAGATATCTGTTTGCTGTGAGCAAGGCTCAGCCGACTCCCCCATACACACTCTGCTCTTCCGATCCTTTATCATTCTCATCACACTGCAAACAAATCCTCCTGAATAGTTCTGATGTGAAACTGCCAACTTACCTCTCCAGACTGACATTTCTTAGAACATCAGCTCTGCTCACCCCCTTCCCTGCACAGTGTCAGCAGCACCTGGCAGTAGCAGTGCCCCGCCTCCGGGTTCTCTGGGCAGACGGCACTGGAGATAGGGGGAGGATCTCAGTAAATGAGGGCACAGATAGAACATACAGGAGACTCGCGGGGGAGATAGAAAAAACGAGATGCAGACTACAACACCCAGAATGCACTGCAGCAGCCAGCCAGCCAGCCAATCAGCGGCCGCCGCGGCCGAATTTTACAATTTACAGGAAAAAAATAGCAAACAGGCAGCGCGGCCGTTTTGAATATAAGGTAGCCGGCCTGGGGGGAAATCTCCACCCTTCCCCCCCACCCAGCCCGCCCCTGCCGCTGCTGCTGTTTCACAGTGATAGGTGGAGTGGGGGAGAGGAGCGGGCAGGCGGCAATTTGCCGCCCCCCTGATTGTGCCGCCTGGTACAATGGTACCATCGGGTCCCATGGTAGGGCCGGCCCTGTATATAAGACTATAAAGGGATGGGGTTGGTTGGAGTTGGGAATTTAAATTGAAAAGTTCTCACCACTACCAACCCCTGGTTTAACCGTTAGCCCAACATTTCTTAATCAGGATGTTGCGGCTCCCTGGTGGACCATCTGGGGTTGTCAGGGATGCCACACTGCATCTGGCATTTTAGCACGGCGTCATTCTCCTCTTCTTGTGAACCTCTCAAGTTGGTTGTGTCCCACTCCTGTTGGGACTATTCCCTATTCCCATGAATTTGTTGCCAGGAAAACTGCCGTGAATCGCGACGGGAAAAAAGAGATATGGTTCTCTTTTTTCCCGCCGGTCTTTCCTATGGGGAAAATTGTGGTGGAGCATACACACGGCCGGGTTTCCCGACCAAAGCTCTCAGGCAGGGATGAGCCGAACACCCCCCTGTTCGGTTCGCACCAGAACCTGCGAACAGACAAAATGTTCGTGTGAACTTTAGAACCCTATTAAATACAATGGACTCGAACGTTCGAAATCTAAAGTGTTAATTATAAAGGCTAATATGCAAGTTATTGTCCTAAAAAGTGTTTGGGGACCCGGGTCCTGGACCAGGGGACATGTATCAATGCAAAAAGAAGTTTTAAAAACGGCCGTTTTTTTGGGAGCAGTGATTTTAATAATGCTTAAAATGAAAAAATAAAAGTGAAATATTCCTTTAAATTTCGTACCTGGGGGTGTGTATGATATGCATGTGAAGTGGCGCATGTTTCCCGTGCTTAGAACTGTCCCTGCAAAAAATGTCATTTTTGAAAGAAAAAAATGCATTTAAAACTCACTCGCGGCTATTAATGAATTGTCGGCTCCCGGCAATACATACAAAAGTCATTGATAAAAAAAAAAAAAAAAGCGTGGGTGTTCCCCAGAATTCAATTACCAGGCCCTTCAGGTCTGGAATGGATATTAAGGGGAACCCTGCCGCAAATTTAAAAAAAAATTGACGTGGGGTTCCCCCAAATATCCATTCCAGGCCCTTCAGATCTGGCATGGATTTTAAGTGGAACTCCACCCCAAATTTAAAAAAAAAATGGCGTGGAGTCCCCCTAAAAATCCATACCAGACCCCTTATCCGAGCACGCAACCTGGCCGGCCGCAGGGGAAAAGGGGGGGAAGAGAAAGCGGCCCCCCCTCCCTCCTGAACCGTACCAGGCCACATGCCCTCAACATGGGGAGGATGTCCCCATGTTGATGGGGACAAGGGCCTCATCCCCACAACCCTTGCCCGGTGGTTGTGGGGGTCTGCGGGCGGGGGGCTTATCGGAATCTGGAAGACCCCTTTAACAAAGGGGACCCCCAGATCCCGGCCCCCCCCTATGTGAATTGGTAAGGGGTACATTGTACCCCTACCATTTCACGAAGAAAGCGTAAAAAAATGTTTAAAAAAACACACAAACACCTTGAAAAAGTCCTTTATTTAAAAAAAAACAAAAAACATTCCAGCGGTGAAATCCAGTGTCCCGCGGCGATCCCGATGTCCAGCGCTGTCCTTCATTGGTTGTGCCTGAGCGGACCTGATGGGGAACTCCCTCTCAGTATTTTAAATGTATAGACCCGCCCCTTCTAAAGTTCCCCATCAGGTCCGCTCAGCGGACCAGATGCGGAACATGAGAAGGGGCGGGTCTATACATGTATTACCAAAGTGAGAGCAGTCCCCCATCAGGTCCACCCCCTCGGTATGTCAGACCCGCCTACGTCATTGGCTTGAGCGGGGAACTTCCTTCACTATGTAAATTTAAATTACACAGTGAAGGAAGTTCCCCGCTCAAGCCAATGACGTAGGCGGGTCCGACATACCGAGGGAGCGGACCTGATGGGGAACTTTAGAAGGGGCGGGTCTATACATTTAAAATACTGAGAGGGAGTTCCCCATCAGGTCCGCTCAGGCACAACCAATGAAGGACAGCGCTGGACATCGGGATCGCCGCGGGACACTGGATTTCACCGCTGGAATGTTTTTTTTTGTTTTTTTTTAATAAAGGACTTTTTCAAGGTGTTTGTGTGTTTTTTTAAACATTTTTTTACGCTTTCTTCGTGAAATGGTAGGGGTACAACGTACCCCTTACCAATTCACATAGGGGGGGGGGCGGGATCTGGGGGTCCCCTTTGTTAAAGGGGTCTTCCAGATTCCGATAAGCCCCCCGCCCGCAGACCCCCACAACCACCGGGCAAGGGTTGTGGGGATGAGGCCCTTGTCCCCATCAACATGGGGACATCCTCCCCATGTTGAGGGCATGTGGCTTGGTACGGTTCAGGAGGGAGGGGGGGGGGGCGCTCTCTCGTCCCCCCCTTTTCCCCTGCGGCCGGCCAGGTTGCGTGCTCGGATAAGGGGTCTGGTATGGATTTTTAGGGGGACTCCACGCCATTTTTTTTTTAAATTTGGGGTGGAGTTCCCCTTAAAATCCATGCCAGATCTGAAGGGCCTGGAATGGATATTTGGGGGAACCCCACGTCAATTTTTTTTTAATTTGCGGCGGGGTTCCCCTTAATATCCATTCCAGACCTGAAGGGCCTGGTAATTGAATTCTGGGGAACCCCCACGCTTTTTTTTTTTTTTTTTATCAATGACTTTTGTATGTATTGCCGGGAGCCGACAATTCATTAATAGCCGCGAGTCAGTTTTAAAAGACTTTTTTTCTTTCAAAAATGACTTTTTTTGCAGGGACAGTTCTAAGCACGGGAAACATGCGCCACTTTACATGCATATCATACACACCCCCCAGGTACGAAATTTAAAGGAATATTTCACTTTTATTTTTTCATTTTAAGCATTATTAAAATCACTGCTCCCGAAAAAACGGCCGTTTTTAAAACTTCTTTTTGCATTGATACATGTCCCCTGGGGCAGGACCCCGGTCCCCAAACACTTTTTAGGACAATAACTTGCATATTAGCCTTTATAATTAACACTTTAGATTTCTCCCATAGATTTTTCGAATTTGCCGCGAACACCCCAATTTGTTCGCTGTTCGGCGAACGGGCGAACAGGCAATGTTCGAGTCGAACATGAGTTCGACTCGAACTCCAAGCTCATCCCTACTCTCAGGGCAGTTTTCCTGTCGGGAAACCCGGCCGTGTGTAGAGGGGAAAAAGATGCTGAGCAGGTTCTCGGCTTTCCTCTCGGATTTCCCGGCGGACTTTTGCTCGCCGGGAAAACCGAGCGTGTGTACAAGGCATAAGGACTCTTTCACACATATTGCTAGGGGGCAGTTTACTGCTCTTCAACCACTACCCCTTTTAGCTGCAGAGGCAGTGGCCAGCGATGTACACATGCTGTGTCTATGGTGCTTTGCTTTACAGCTGCAGCAGGAATTATACCCCCTGTCACTTTTATTGGGCATAGCATCCCATTCAAGTGAATAGGGTGACTTTGCAAGCACAGCTTAATCACATGCATTGCAATTCGGCATGGTAGAGTGGCATTTAGGGGGCTAGAAATGGCTCTGTTGAGGTGCCTCCTCATTGCCTGTCAAATGCTTAGATCGTTCTCATAGGTGTGCGCAGCCTATTACATTAGGGTGTGCACCCTAAAGCCCAAACACACACTACCGATTGCTCATGGTGTTTATTCAGAAAGGAAAGGGGGTAAATAACATATTTACCGGCCCCTTTCCCACTCCTAAAACATTCCAGCAGCAACAGCCAATAGGAGGGGAGGGAAGCTGGCAGCGCTGTGGGGAGAAAGATGGGAGCCAGGGCAGTAGGGGGAATCTGTGCTGCACAGGGTGATTAGGGTGTGCCTGGGCACACCCGGCACACCCTGTGCGCATGCCTATGATCGTTCTTCAAGTGTGACCAAGGAAATACTTCAGTTGCCGGTGTGAAAAAAAAGTATTTAATATCAAGATCTGCTTCAAATTAAGTTGGCTTCTTGGTGAAGAACTGATGACGGTATGGATATTTAAATATTTACATTTTCTTAACAAGCAATAAGTAAACTTTAACATGCCCTCAGTGACTTTTGCAGCTGGAGACATTGTGGAGCAATTCATCCTCAATGGACCCAAGTGAAGCAGAAAAGTCTTTCAAGTCGGGTCTCAGTACTTGGATCTCTATCCCTCTTCAAGTTCACCTACTCTGGATTTACATTGGAGATTAGAAAGCTTGTGGGCTGCCAAGTCTCTGCTGGGAGGGGGAGCAGGGTAAGCTGAGTTGCTCAAATGAAACTTAAAACATTCTGCTGCAAATTTTAAAGCCTAATTTATTCGTATTTATTTTTTAATTAGCGCAAAAGGGATAGTGCCTACATTCATGAAAAGTGCTGGTGCCGGCCGTGCTACTTGAAATCTGAAGTTCTCTATGAATGGAGGATGGGCAGATGAATGAAAGGTCCTCCTTCTTCATTCATAGAGCACTTTTCATTGCTGGAAGCTATAGCACAGCTTCAATCATTGGAGAAAGGTTATGGGGGAAAGACTTTGGATATTCAACTAGCTTGCATCAACACAAGGACACTTGCCATATACAGCTTTTTCAATTTTACTAAAACAAAACTGTGTTTTAAACCATATAAGCTTTTTGCATCCAAGGGTTAAATTGCCAGACTGCAATTCCTGGTCCAACTCCCTTATGGAGGAGAAGAAGAGAGGACTCCTATGGCTATAGGTGTTATTGCCATCATCCCTTGATGTACCGTATATACTTGAGTATAAGCCGACCCGAATATAAGCCGAGGCACCTAATTTTACCACAAAAAGCTGGGAAAATGTATTGACTCGAGTATAAGCCTAGGGTGTCCATCTGCATTCCCTTACTGTGCCTCACTTTGCCTCACTGTGCCCATGACTAGACTGACGTTTAAAATGGGAGTCTATGGAAGGGGTGCCCGGCTTTGAAAAATCGGTGCTCCCCGGCCGTAGGTCCCCCAGACAAAAAACTTTGCACACTTATAGAGGAGAAATGGGGCTATATGTGTGCCAAGTTTTGTGTCCAGGGGCCCTACTACTGGCCGGTACCGGGTCCCCAATTTACCAGAGAAATGACCTGACACACAATTTAGCGGAACGTTTACAGACCCATTGATTTTCAATTCCAGTCTAAAAAATTAGACATTCACAGCCTGGATAAAGAAGTAAGTGTCGGCCAGTACAGGCCCCAAAAATTAGCCAACAGGCGTTCACCTGACAGCAAAGAACTTTGTATTCTGTGGCTGGAGGTACATTAGGCATTCACAGGATAAATAAGTTTCGGCCATTACAGGCCCCAAAAATTAGGCATTCAACGGACATAAAAGGCCTTTTATGCCGCTGTATTTACCCCCCTATATACTGCACAGTGCACACCAAACAATAGTACACCTATACCAGTCCTTAAAAGAACTTTTGTGGACCTATATTAGTTAGCGATTTGTGTCACTACAGTCTGTCCCTGCTCCACACAGCAACCTCTCCCTACACTGACAAAAGACAGAATGTAAAATGGCAGCCAGATCAGGTCTATTTATAAGGTAGGGGGCATGTCCATGTGCTAAAATGTCTCAATTGGCTGTCCTGTACCACATGATGGATGTGTCATGGGTCAAAGTTCTTCACAATGTTAAAGAATATGGCGGCCGCGAATAGTGCCATATGTCCGCCGGTTCGGCGAATAGCGAACGTGCAAAGTTCGCTGCAAACCGATCGCGGGGCGAACCGCAAGGCTATCTCTACTGAAGAATACAAAATTTTTGTTTCAATTATTTAAAAAGTCTGGTTTATGAACACAATAACGATTAGTTTAAGAAGGGAAATAAATTTGTAAAATAAGTTAATTCATATTTATTTTTTTACAATATATAGAGTGCAGTAATTCAAGCAACCAATCACTTGTCTTCAGTGGGGAAGGATCATCATAATCAAAGAAGACCCCAAACACACCTCTAAAACCACCACTGCCTTGCTAAAGAAGCTGAGGGTAAAGGTGATGGACTGGCCAAGCATGTCTCCAGACCTAAACCCTATTAAGCATCTGTGGGGGATCCTCAAACGGAAGGTGGAGGAGCGTAAGGTCTCCAACATCCACCAGCTCCGTGATGTCTTCATGGGGGAGGGGAAGAGGACTCCAGTGGCAACCTGTGAAGCTCTGGTGACCTCCATGCCCAAGAGGGTTAAGACAGTGCTGGAAAATAATGGTGGCCACACAAAATATTGACACTTGGACCCAATTTGGATATTTTCACTTAGGGGTGTACTCACTTTTGTTGCCAGCAGTTTAGACATTAATGGCTGTGTATTTTGAGGGGACAGATGTCTGCTACACCTACCTAGATATACCATATATACTCGAGTATAAGCCGAGTTTTTCAGCACATTTTTTTGTGCTGAAAATGCCCCCCTCAGCTTATACTCGAGTCACCTTTTTGCGCCTGATCTTCCGGAATTTGGGGACCCGGTACCAGCCGGCCGTAGGTCTCCTGGAACCCAAACTTAGCACACATGTAGCCCCACTCTTCCTCTACAAATGTGCAAAGTTTGTTGTCCAGGGAACCTAAGGCAAGGGAGAACCAATTTTTCAAAGCCGGGCACCCCTTCTATAGACTCCCATGTTAAATGGTAATTTCTCTGGTGAGTTTGGGGACCCGGTACTGGCCAGTCTTAGGTCCCCTGAACCCGGGTCTTGGCACACATGTAGTACATTTTCTCCTCTACAAGTGTACAAAGTTTGTTGTCTGGGGGACCTACAGCCCGGAAGCGCCGATTTTACAAATCCGGGCACCCATTCCATAGACTCCCATGTTAAACGTCAGTCTAGTCATGGACACAGTGAAGCATGGGCACAGTGAGGCATGGGCACAGTGAGGCATGGACACAGAGAGGCATGGACACAGAGAGGCATGCACATGGACACAGTGAGGCAAAGTGAGGCACAGTGAGGCATGCAGATGGACACCCTAGGCTTATATTCGAGTCAATACATTTTCCCAGTTTTTTGTGCTAAAATTAGGTGCCTCAGCTGATATTCGGGTCGGCTTATACTCAAGTATATACGGTAAGTCGGCTTCCCAAAAGTTAGTAGTCATATTTTATGATAGTGTTGTATTTGTCAAAACCTATCAATGTAAATATCAACATGATGCTTCTGTAGAAAAGAGGGGGTGTTTAAAATAATTTATATCCTCCATTTAAAACGAAATAAAAGGAGATTTGTACATAAGAACCCATATAAGTCTCATTGTTGTCATCAAAAGCTTATTTTATGCTGATGAATAGAATTAAAGAAAATTCACTTATACAGTAATGATTTAAATGATTAATCGGGACAAGAATAGAAAGACTGTGATTATCAAATTCATTTTTAGTTTTCTTTTTTTTTTCTTTTTTATATTAACTTTTTATTTTATTGTATAGACATAGAAAAATACAGTCACATATAAAATACATCCTATTCCTTCATCCATACCCTATACACTTATTCCCCCTGTAACGGCACCCCAATATCCAGGAGATTAACGCCGTTTACGATGTTCCCTCTCCTAGACACACATCCACTCGCTACCAATATCCACAGCTAAACGACCCTTTCCTATAGGAGCCGACCCCTCTGGAAGAAGACGAGACGCACTCTGTCTCTTCTGTAGTAGGAATGAAATTATTATTGAGGAACATTGTAACTTCATACACAATTCAAGGCACATGATTTAACATGAACAAGGGCCCAGCTCCACCCACACATCCCAAGACTCAACACCTCATCCTGACGTCTGCTAGGCTTCAAAAGATCCCAACACAATAGAATATACGATCTCCAATACACATCTTTTCACAAAGGGTTGGCAGCCAGTCTGTCTGGCACTTTACAATACACACAAGGACAGACTTAAATGAACAATAGAAATGCAAAACAACTTAATTCCTCACAGCAATGATACTTAACCCCCACATACAGTATACATCCAATCTATATACAATGTATATACAGCCTTGAATATGGCTATCACAGACCATATCGGGGGTTTCTTTTATTCACCCTGTGTCCAAAGTGACCCCACTGTCACACATCTCCCCTTTCGGCAGGGGACTAACAGAGGAGGGGACCCCAGACGGGTCTACTCCGAAGTTAGTCCATGGGTCCATTCTTCCAATGCTGGTATCCACCCAGTACCACAAATGAATTGCTCCAAGCAGAGCATTACTTACCCAGCCAACCTCTGCCTCTCTCAGAGAACATACCCGCCGCTGGGAAGAAGACAGGGTGACTGGGCTCAGTCCGTCATGCTGTTGGGGATCTGGGTCGACTGCCCGGCATCCCTGGGGTATACAAGTGGAGACTGAAGTCCCATCCACTTGTGGTAGGTGGAAGTCCCCCAGTACTTGCAAAGCAAGGCTGACATCCTCCTGTCTCAGTGTCACACCATTTTCTGGGGTTGTGTCAGTGAGGACTGAAGTCCCATCCAATACCACAGGAACTCCCTCTACTGTTAGTTGAGAGCCGAGGCCCGTGGCACTCGGCTCTGTTGCCAGCTCTTCTGCTGGGTTGCTGTGAGTGGAGACCGCAGTCCCATCCACCGATATCCGCTCAAGTGGCAGTTGTGTGCAGCGGCCAGTAGCATTCTGCCCTGCTGCCAGTGATTCAGCTGGGGGTAAAAGCTTTACCACCCCAGCTTGTTGCTGGAGAGAGGGGCCAACTGCCCCGGCTCCCTGAAACTCCACAGTGGTTTCCGGTGCTGGGCAGCACAGGTTGCTATCACTCTGCCCTGTTGCCAGTACTCCTGCTGGGGACTCCACACCATCTGCTCTGGCTACCTGTTGGGGAGGGAAAATGGCTGCTTCTCCTCCCTGCATCTCTGAAATCCACTCAGAAAGAGGAACAATCACCTTCTCAACTCGGGCCTCCAACACTGCCACGGGTGTAGAGCAGGGGTCTGCAGTACTTTGTCCTGCTGCCAGTACTTGAGCGGGCGATGCATAATTCATAACATCCTCTGCACAGTCCATTAAGTCCATACCTTCTGTAATCTGTGGCTGGGGAGATGAGCCAACTGCCCTAGCTCCCTGGAACTCCATATCATCCACTTCGGCTTTAAGGGTGGCAATCTTCAGATTTTCCACTGCCGATTTTTCAGCCAGGCTAGCTCCCTGGAACTCTGTATCATTCACTTCGGCTTTAGGGAGGGCAATCTTCAGATTTTCCACTGCTGATTCTTCAGCCAGGATTTCATAGTTGTCAACTGGTAATTCCTGATAGTCCCAGGCAAAGGGAGCCCCACCCTGCTGCTGAGCAGAGTCTAGCAGCTGTTTGTAGGCAATCTCCAGCTCCCATTCCTGAACGGCCAGAAACTCCAAATCTTCCTGTGCCCAGTGCCCTTCCGAGACATTCAGTCTTTGTTCTCTGTGCTCCATTATTTCCTCCAAACGCCACTCCTGATCACTCCCAAAGTCAGGGTCCTCGGACAGCCTCCAATACAACAATCCCAGGCCATTATAGTCAAAGCCTTCCGTGGGGCTGTCATCCGCTGACCATGGGCACTCTTGGGCTACATACCACCGGAGGGCTCTGTAGCTCTCGTCCAACCGCATCTCTGCCCGGATCAGCCTGCTTAACTCAGCTGTCCACTCCTGCTTCGGTTGTTCCCCCAATAACAGCATTCGTACTTCATACTGCGACCAGTACCTTACATGGATGGAGGGGAGAACTTTTCCCTGGTGTTGCTGCTCGAGGGCTAGCACTTTCTTCCAGAGTTCGCAGCGGATCGAATCCGACCATCCCAGCAGGACCTCCTCTGATACTGGTCCTCTATGCTGTATCTGCATCTCTCGCAACCTCCTTCTGAATTCCTTTTCCATGTCGGCTGGTATCTGTATCTCTCCTCTCCTTTCAGTTGGTGCTGCTTTTTTAGGTGTTGTCTCTGATTGCCGTATTTCCGCCATTCTCTGCTCATGTTGTCGCTCATCCTGCCGCTCGATTTCTCTAATGGCTTCCTGTATGGCGGTCTCTGATGGGTTAGCACCATATAATGCCAAGCGCTCTCGAACTCGTTGCTGAAACAAATCTTCAACTGACCGGGGTCCTGCATCACCATTCCTCTGGTTCATCTCGGCTCTCAAGTAAGTCTTTCAGCGTGACTTTCCTGCAGGCTGCATAGCTTGGTCATTCACTGTGGTGGCTTGGAGTGTCCCAGGAACTGGAGGGAAAATCCCGCTGCTGCCAACCAATGTAACGGCACCCCAATATCCAGGAGATTAACGCCGTTTACGATGTTCCCTCTCCTAGACACACATCCACTCGCTACCAATATCCACAGCTAAACGACCCTTTCCTATAGGAGCCGACCCTCTGGAAGAAGACGAGACGCACTCTGTCTCTTCTGTAGTAGGAATGAATTTATTATTGAGAAACATTGTAACTTTATACACAATTCAAGGCACATGATTTAACATGAACAAGGGCCCAGCTCCACCCACACATCCCAAGACTCAACACCTCATCCTGACGTCTGCTAGGCTTCAAAAGATCCCAACACAATAGAATATACGATCTCCAATACACATCTTTTCACAAAGGGTTGGCAGCCAGTCTGTCTGGCACTTTACAATACACACAAGGACAGACTTAAATGAACAATAGAAATGCAAAACAACTTAATTCCTCACAGCAATGATACTTAACCCCCACATACAGTATACATCCAATCTATATACAATGTATATACAGCCTTGAATATGGCTATCACAGACCATATCGGGGGTTTCTTTTATTCACCCTGTGTCCAAAGTGACCCCACTGTCACACATCTCCCCTTTCGGCAGGGGACTAACAGAGGAGGGGACCCCAGACGGGTCTACTCCGAAGTTAGTCCATGGGTCCATTCTTCCAATGCTGGTATCCACCCAGTACCACAAATGAATTGCTCCAAGCAGAGCATTACTTACCCAGCCAACCTCTGCCTCTCTCAGAGAACATACCCGCCGCTGGGAAGAAGACAGGGTGACTGGGCTCAGTCCGTCATGCTGTTGGGGATCTGGGTCGACTGCCCGGCATCCCTGGGGTATACAAGTGGAGACTGAAGTCCCATCCACTTGTGGTAGGTGGAAGTCCCCCAGTACTTGCAAAGCAAGGCTGACATCCTCCTGTCTCAGTGTCACACCATTTTCTGGGGTTGTGTCAGTGAGGACTGAAGTCCCATCCAATACCACAGGAACTCCCTCTACTGTTAGTTGAGAGCCGAGGCCCGTGGCACTCGGCTCTGTTGCCAGCTCTTCTGCTGGGTTGCTGTGAGTGGAGACCGCAGTCCCATCCACCGATATCCGCTCAAGTGGCAGTTGTGTGCAGCGGCCAGTAGCATTCTGCCCTGCTGCCAGTGATTCAGCTGGGGGTAAAAGCTTTACCACCCCAGCTTGTTGCTGGAGAGAGGGGCCAACTGCCCCGGCTCCCTGAAACTCCACAGTGGTTTCCGGTGCTGGGCAGCACAGGTTGCTATCACTCTGCCCTGTTGCCAGTACTCCTGCTGGGGACTCCACACCATCTGCTCTGGCTACCTGTTGGGGAGGGAAAATGGCTGCTTCTCCTCCCTGCATCTCTGAAATCCACTCAGAAAGAGGAACAATCACCTTCTCAACTCGGGCCTCCAACACTGCCACGGGTGTAGAGCAGGGGTCTGCAGTACTTTGTCCTGCTGCCAGTACTTGAGCGGGCGATGCATAATTCATAACATCCTCTGCACAGTCCATTAAGTCCATACCTTCTGTAATCTGTGGCTGGGGAGATGAGCCAACTGCCCTAGCTCCCTGGAACTCCATATCATCCACTTCGGCTTTAAGGGTGGCAATCTTCAGATTTTCCACTGCCGATTTTTCAGCCAGGCTAGCTCCCTGGAACTCTGTATCATTCACTTCGGCTTTAGGGAGGGCAATCTTCAGATTTTCCACTGCTGATTCTTCAGCCAGGATTTCATAGTTGTCAACTGGTAATTCCTGATAGTCCCAGGCAAAGGGAGCCCCACCCTGCTGCTGAGCAGAGTCTAGCAGCTGTTTGTAGGCAATCTCCAGCTCCCATTCCTGAACGGCCAGAAACTCCAAATCTTCCTGTGCCCAGTGCCCTTCCGAGACATTCAGTCTTTGTTCTCTGTGCTCCATTATTTCCTCCAAACGCCACTCCTGATCACTCCCAAAGTCAGGGTCCTCGGACAGCCTCCAATACAACAATCCCAGGCCATTATAGTCAAAGCCTTCCGTGGGGCTGTCATCCGCTGACCATGGGCACTCTTGGGCTACATACCACCGGAGGGCTCTGTAGCTCTCGTCCAACCGCATCTCTGCCCGGATCAGCCTGCTTAACTCAGCTGTCCACTCCTGCTTCGGTTGTTCCCCCAATAACAGCATTCGTACTTCATACTGCGACCAGTACCTTACATGGATGGAGGGGAGAACTTTTCCCTGGTGTTGCTGCTCGAGGGCTAGCACTTTCTTCCAGAGTTCGCAGCGGATCGAATCCGACCATCCCAGCAGGACCTCCTCTGATACTGGTCCTCTATGCTGTATCTGCATCTCTCGCAACCTCCTTCTGAATTCCTTTTCCATGTCGGCTGGTATCTGTATCTCTCCTCTCCTTTCAGTTGGTGCTGCTTTTTTAGGTGTTGTCTCTGATTGCCGTATTTCCGCCATTCTCTGCTCATGTTGTCGCTCATCCTGCCGCTCGATTTCTCTAATGGCTTCCTGTATGGCGGTCTCTGATGGGTTAGCACCATATAATGCCAAGCGCTCTCGAACTCGTTGCTGAAACAAATCTTCAACTGACCGGGGTCCTGCATCACCATTCCTCTGGTTCATCTCGGCTCTCAAGTAAGTCTTTCAGCGTGACTTTCCTGCAGGCTGCATAGCTTGGTCATTCACTGTGGTGGCTTGGAGTGTCCCAGGAACTGGAGGGAAAATCCCGCTGCTGCCAACCAATGTAACGGCACCCCAATATCCAGGAGATTAACGCCGTTTACGATGTTCCCTCTCCTAGACACACATCCACTCGCTACCAATATCCACAGCTAAACGACCCTTTCCTATAGGAGCCGACCCTCTGGAAGAAGACGAGACGCACTCTGTCTCTTCTGTAGTAGGAATGAATTTATTATTGAGAAACATTGTAACTTTATACACAATTCAAGGCACATGATTTAACATGAACAAGGGCCCAGCTCCACCCACACATCCCAAGACTCAACACCTCATCCTGACATCTGCTAGGCTTCAAAAGATCCCAACACAATAGAATATACGATCTCCAATACACATCTTTTCACAAAGGGTTGGCAGCCAGTCTGTCTGGCACTTTACAATACACACAAGGACAGACTTAAATGAACAATAGAAATGCAAAACAACTTAATTCCTCACAGCAATGATACTTAACCCCCACATACAGTATACATCCAATCTATATACAATGTATATACAGCCTTGAATATGGCTATCACAGACCATATCGGGGGTTTCTTTTATTCACCCTGTGTCCAAAGTGACCCCACTGTCACACCCACTACCCCTAAAAACCCTTCCCACAAAAAAAACAGCCCCCCCATCCCATACCCCCTCTTCCTCCTTCCCTCCTCAATTCCCTAAACCTTCACAAATCCTCCAGGTTCCCGACTCCCTGAACTCCTGCCATTTCTCCCATATATTCCAGAATCTCTCCAATGAGTCTTCCTCTATGTGAATAGTTTCTTCTATGACTCTTATCATTTCAACCCAGTCCTTCATACTCGGGACTTCCTGAGACCCCCAGAGGCTCGGGATCAGGCGTTTGGCCGCATTTAAGAGAAATGGAACCAATGTATTCTTATATTGAGGGGCCGATTTCCTTGTATCATGAAATAAACAATCCCAGGGATTCTTCTGGATCTGTTCTCCTGTGATTTGGTAGGTTACTGCCAAGATTCCATCCCAATAGGGTTGGATCTTTATGCATTCCCACCAGAGGTGCACAAAGGTTCCCGGGGGATCACATGCCCTCCAGCAAGTTGACGGCCCCTCTGCCCCGATCCTGTGCCCCCTCTGGGGGGGGGTTACATACCATCTCCCCAGGAGTTTGTAACACATTTCAACTGTCTTTACATCTCCTGAGGAATCGCACGCCATTCTCAGAATTTTCCTTCTATGTTCCTCGTCTGTAAGCGGGCCTATCTCCTCTTCCCATTTCCTCAAGTATGGAGGAAATTCTGGTTCTATTTCATTACTTAGTGTCCTATAGATTTTTGATATACTTTGCTTTAAATTCAGGGGAGAGCGAAAAAGTTTCTCTATTGTCCTCATGTGTCCTTTTCCCCATAACGGTTGTGGCAGTGATTGTGTAAGATGCTGTAATTGAGTGTACCTCCATTTATCTAGTGGCATATTTCCCTATTTTCGTGTAATTTCCTTATACATGCAAATCCTGTTTCCTTTCATTACGTGTTAGTTTTCTAATGCAGTTGTTTTCAACTACTTTCCCTACTGTTGGGCCTCCAGACAACTTCAGACCTCTTAAACCCCCACATCCCCCCCCCAACCTCCCATAGTGGCCCAACCAACCATAGTGGCCCATAATGCCCCCAAGCTCCCTGAGACCCATCAGCCTCCACAATGCCACCAATAATTTTGCAGTTTGCTGCCGAACCCTTCATATTGCCCTCAACTTTCATCGCTGTCCCCCCAGTGCCCTTCAGCTTTCTCCAAAAAAACTTCACCTATCAAGTCTGCTGCAGGGTCTCCTAATCCCCTCCATAACCCTCATTCTCCCTACAGTGACACCCAGCCCTACCCACAGCATTCCAGAAGTTCTATATATGTTTGCATTCCCCTTCTTTTATGGTTGGAGTATATTATTTATTTTTTTCTGTTGGGGCATGGAAGGATTTGCAAGAATCATTGCTCCAATCTTTGGCAACAAGAATATGTAAAAGTGATATGTTGTTCTTTAATATAATAACTCCAATTTTTTTTTTCTTATTCCATTTCTAGGTACTAGAATTAAACATGTAAGTATTGTAATGTTGGGGGGTTGTTAGCTCAAGTCAAGCACCCGCTAGCGAGAACAGTCCCACACAAATGTTTCCTTTTGAGGGCTTGTTGGCCCACTTTTATTAAAGAAAATCAAACAAAGTTCCAGAAATGAAAACAAATGTGTTTTCCCTCACAGGGGGTTTTCAGCATCAACATTAAACGGTTGTATGTTCAGCCTCCTGGCTCACCCATGCAAAAGTTGCAAATGAAAATACAGAGCCGCCTGGCTCTCTTCAGCAGCAGCACCACTGCTCAGGCTCCCGCATGGAGCTTTCCTGACTCCTGTTAGCAACCTCAGACTCAGGTCTTGGGGTTTCACAGTGCAGCCTGTACTCTCTAGCTTCTCTAGCTACTCCAGCTTCTCTAGCTATTCCAGTGCACACCTGCACACTCTGGGTTCTCCCTTGCAAGCCTGGTCTCCTCGGGAGGGTGGAGCCCAGAACCATGGTCAGGTGTCTACAAATAGGCCAGCACACACCTGACCAGTCAGTGTGCTGGTAAATCTCAAAATCTGGACCCAGGACTGGGGATTTCATCCCACCCGGATCTCTACGAAATCCCCGGGCTCCAGGTCCCAAAGAGGACTTTATTAAATAACGAGGAAACTGAAACGCCAGTTTCCTCTGTACATTATAAGCTCCCTGGAGCCCCTCAACCCGTCCAGTTGAGAATTCTGGGTCACTACACTGGTGGGGTACCACACTACCACAGTATCCAACATATAAACTTTTTTTTTTGTAGAATGGTAGAATAACCTATAGCTGAGTTATTTTAAACACCTAAAACAATTAAGTTATAAAAACAGATTTTACAAAGTGTAAGATAAAGTGAGCGTTTTTTTAAATTATTTTCAACACATAACCATGCAGATGTATTCAAAATAATGCTGATTTTATTTATATGATTGGATGTATGATACAAACATGACTTTATTTTAGCTCACTTAAATCGGTAGTAAACACTGCTTTGTGATTTTTATCTACAGGTAAGCTTATACTAAAGGTTACCTGTAGGTTAAATTAATCACTTATACCCCCTTCCTGCCCAGGCCAATTTTCAGCTTTCAGCGCTGTCACGCTTTGCTACACACAATGCTACACAGAGAACAGAGAGAAAGTGAGTGTAGAGCCCAATGCAGCTAGGTGAAGTGGCGGGGCGGCTACATATAGAAGAATCAATCTCTCTATTTTCCTCCTGCAGCATCTGAAAGTCCGCTTCTCCTCCTCCCTCTCCCACAAGCATTCAGCGGCTGCAGGAGGAAAATGGAGAGATTGATTCTTCTATATGCAGCAGCCACTGCCGCTCCTCCTATCCGGCTTCTTTCAGCTGCTCCTCCCTGTGCTCGCTGCTGCCCCCCTGTGCTCGTTGGCCCCCAGTGCTCTCCAGCTCCCCTGTGCTTTCCGGCCCCATGTGCTCTTCAGCCCCCCAGTGCTCTCCGGCCCCATGTGCTCTTCAGCCCCCCAGTGCTCTCCAGCTCCTCTGTGCTCTCAGGCCCACTGGGGGGGGGCGGAGAGCACGGGGAGGGGGCAGAAAGCAAAGGGAGGCTGGAGATTGGTCCTTTACCTCCTTCTGTGATCAGCTGTGTTCAAAGGACACAACAATCACAGAGCATCCCACCCGTGTGCCGCAGCAGGCGTGCGGCGAGTGTGATCACGAAGAACGTCATATGACGCCCTCCCAGAACTGGCCAACCATACTGTAGCCATAATTTGGCTGTAGCACGGTCGGGAAAGGGTTAATATCTCTAAACATCATCGCGGCCCAGCCATTCAAGCTGCCAGAGCCTGGAAAAAAGACCGGGTGAAGATGGAAGCCCTGTCAGCTGTGATAGCGTGCCGCTGGAGGGCTTTGTTTCAAGGTAAGTCTTTCATAATGATCTAGTATGTGATGCATACTAGCACATTATGCTCTTAACTTGCAAGTGGAATTGTTTTTCAATTAAAGTTTAGTACCGCTTTAAAAGATGTTAAAGCCTAGGGGGGAAAAGTTTATATATTTAAGCTCACCAGTCCTTAAATTTGATGGCTGCCTTTATTTTATTTTTTTCAAGCTAAGCACATTTTTTGTAAATACAGAAAATTATCTGTTTATTCTGCCAGAAATCCATTATCTTGTAAATGCCTGTGCGTTGAACCTAAATCTCAAAAAACCTTATCAGCCTTCCAAGTTCTCTTCTGTGAACCCCTAATGATAGTCAGATAGATAGATAGATAGATAGATAGATAGATAGATAGATAGATAGATAGATAGATAGATATGTAGCGGGGTCTCTAAATTTAGGTGGGATACACCTGGGTAATAGTATGATCCAGGTGTGTAAATTATGAGAGGAATTGGAACATTTGTATTCGTGGAGGATTGGGCGGTGTATTATTCTCCTTGGCCTATGGGTGGCGGGGTACCCGCAGGCTCAAGGTAGATTTACTGCCATAGTGCTGTCCTTTTTGTCCCTTCTCGGAGATGGTACGGCGAGGGCGGGGAACCTGCCGTGACGTCAATGGAGGAGATAAAAGGGGGAGACGCCTTTGCCACAAGGTCTTCGTCTTCTTCGGAAGGGATCTTCTTCATCACGCGCCCAGGCACCTTAGGCCTGGGTGCGGGCGGTCCGGAGTTTTTGGCCCAGGCGCCCTAGGCCTGCCCGGAGCAGAGTTGGCGTCCATCCCAGGCACCTTCAGCCTGGGGTGAGGTACTAAATCAGAGGCCTGGGGCCCGGTAACTTCGACTTGGTCCCGCGAGGGTGGAGAAGTTCGAGGGTCCCTGAAGTGGATGGGGCCCAAGTCTGAGGTGAAGAGGCTGGAGAGGTCACCCGTCCGGAGAGTCCGGAGCAGCATCAACCCGGTGACGGATGGGCCTCCGTTAACTCCCTTGGAGGGACATCTTCCCCTGACAGGGGCCACAACGCAGCGAAGGTACTCCTATCTACATCCTCTTGAGTTGCTGGTAGAGACTCACAAGTTCTAAGTTCTCTCTTAGCGGATGGCTATAGTAACCGCTGGTGAAACCACAGTGGTTTAGCTGACAATCAGGATAGTGCCTCGACCTGCTCACCCCACCGTATTGAACTGTTATTGGGTCTCAACCAGTTGGCTGCTAAAGCACTGTTTATTGTGAGTGTGACAATAAAGCAAGAGTTGGACCTTTATCGGTGTGTGGTACTCTGGTTAATGGGAGCAAAGGGAAGTGTCAGCACAGCAAGACTTGGTCCTTAACCGAAATACACAGGCCCAAGGAAAATATCTGGTACTGGCCTTCCCCTCACCCACTGCCATGGGGAGGACATGGGGCGTAGCGCATCTCACCCTCACATACATAATACCCCTAGACATATCAGAGGGGGTGAGGCCGCTACAGATAGATAGATAGATAGATAGATAGATAGATCTGTAAAAACATTCCTATAACACTAATCCAGCAATATTATCTGTTTTAATTATTTCCAGGAGGATCTGACTGTTACATACGCTACTGTGAATAATGTGAATATCTAAGAAAGGATACCGGACCCGGAATGGATGATACCGAACTCTGCACATTTCCATGGATGATATTGGAGATTCTATTTGGCACTTCCTGAAGACCAACAAGGATCCAAAAGAAGAAATAACACCTCTATCAAAGATTATATTAAACAATAACTCTGTTAGGGCCTATTCACACCGTGTGCAGTAGGACTTCACTGGGTAACTAGTCAAGCGCAGTCCTACCACAAGAGAAGACAAAATGCCAGGTCTCCTCTCTGGCCAATTCACACCACCATGTTGCGGTTGTGTACACTGATAAAAAATACAGCATGCAGTACTTTTTTTTCAGCACAGAGCAGTGTGAGGCAGTCCACGGCCTTGCACAGTGCTGTGGTCAATAGAACTTCATGAAATGTCACTGTGTGAAATCTCAATAAGGTTCATATTAAAAAAAAAGTACACAATGTACAGAGATTGGAAAATCAGCTTTGATGTCATCCTAACGCACACCAGTGGCTGTGTTCTAACAAAGCTGATCTTGTGAACAAACCCATAGGCAACTAACTACATTACCACTCTTTAAATTCAGAGCTTTTTAAATGTTGAATGATGTTTTGGCTGTAAATAAATAAAGTGATTTATAACATATACTTAGAGTGTTCTACCAATAGTAATAATCCAGGTCTACAATAGATACTATCCATTATCTATTTCTTTGATTTGAGCACACAATTATCTATCTATCTATCTATCTATCTATCTATCTATCTATCTATCTATCTATCTATCTATCTATCTATCTATCTATCTATCTATCTGTCTACCTATCTATCATTTTCTTTGCAACAAAGCAGAAGAAGCAAACCTATTCTTTTCTGTGTGGCCCAGGCAACTCACCAGTGCAGGTTGAGGGACTCCACAATGTTTGTGTTTGGTTTGGGTCTTGGAACATGGAGACTTTGTAGAGTCATGGGTGGGATGAAGCCTCCAGGTCTGGGTTCACATTTTGAGGACAATCAGCACACTGGATGTACAGGTGTGTGTAGAACATTTATTAGAGACCTGACTAGTGCTCAGAACTCCGTGAACCTATTTTTTTTTTTGTGACCCAGGGCTCTCATCCATAAAGTTTGAAGGATTTCAGGATGCTTGTATCTGGATTTTCTGTTTCCCCAGTCATTAGAAAATCCTGGATTGGGTCCTGGAGCCTGGAGACTTTGTAGAGTCTTGGGTGGGATGAAGCCTCCAGGTTTTGATCCACATTTTGAGGACATTCAGCACACTGGACATGCAGGTGTGTGCAGAACATTTATTAGTGAGCTGACTAGTGCTCAGGACTTAGTGAACCAATTTTTTTTGTGACCCAGGGCTCTCACCCATGCAGTTTGAGTGAATTCAGGATGCTTGTGTCTGGATTTTCTGGTTCCTCAGTCATTAAGTAAATCCTGGATTGGGTCCTGGGGCATGGAGGTTTTATAGAGTATTGGCTGGGATGAAGACTCCAGGTCTGGGCCCACATTTGGGGGAGAACCAGCACACTGATTGTACAGGTGTGTGCATGGCTCTTGTTAGAGAGCTGTCTAGTGTTCAAGACTCCACCTGGGAGACAGGAGGTCTCTGCCCAGAAGTCAGAGTAGGGGGAAAGGGAGTTACCGCTCCAGGTGGATGTGCTTATGCAATCAGTGTCTTTTCAGGAAATCACGGGTGCTGGCAATGCACAAGGCAAATGGTAGAAAAGATGAATGGACAGCCGCACTCCAAAAACATAGATGGTTGTCTTTATTGTAAAAAGGATAAAAAAAGCACTACAAATAACAGCAAAATATGGGGACACACAGCCTACGCGTTTCACACTACTGGTTAGTGCTTAATCATGGCTGAGTAGGGGCCCATACAGAAGGGACCTGCAATTGTGTATGTGATCACATAGCGTGTGTAGGACTGATGGATACAGACAACAGCCTGACAATTGCTGCCAGAGCAGCCATGCTGTAGGAGTCAGTCAGGAGCCTGGTGTGAGGATTCGTGTTTTTTTTTCACTGGAGGAGGAAAGCGAAGAAAGCCCTGCGAGGGAAACCCATGTGTTGTTGGTAATTTATTTTAATAAAGGTGGGAAAGAAAAGCCCTTAAAAGTTGGAGACTGTGCGTGTCCTTAAAGCTCTACCATTTGAAACCAATTTCCAATATATAAAAAATCGGGAGAGAGAATTTTTTGTCTGCTCATGTAGCTCTCTGACCCATAAAATGCATTTGCTCATTGGCCCATCATTTTACATGACCATTAACCAATAAATAATTACCTAGGATTGAATAGTTTGAAGATTCATTCATCAGGGAGCTCCCATACTGAATTCAAAAATCAACTGGCTAAGCGAATTTGAAGGAAAACCCATTTGGGCTTTTTCCTGCACCTGCGGATGCCTACTTCCAAATCAGGCATACCATATGCTATAGAAGACAAGACAAACAAAAAAATAAATAATTGAAGTCAGTCATATCTAGCTGTGTGCAACCATTCTAGAAGGTGCAAAAGCTTCCTTGCATTTGTTGTTGGAGATTCCTACAGAACACCAACTGGCTTATTTACATGGTGCACATTGCAATAAACCAGAGCATCAGATATCTTCTCTTAACTGATCCAACTTTACTAACTTCTAATTGGATTAGGTATCGCAGAAGAAATGCTCGGAGCTCTGGGCCTTAAAAGAAAGATCAAGTATAATATCTAGGTAGAGATAAGTTTTAAGTGGTTGCTGTGTCCTCTAGGAGATACGGCACCTCATCCCTTCATTTTTGTGAAAAAGGAGGGTAGAGACTATGGTCTCTACCCTCCTTTTTCATCTAGGTAGAGAGTGGCAGCTCTCTATTACAAGGGGTATCCTTGAAGGTTCCCGGAGTAGTCTGGAGTTCAGTGAGAAAGCTGAGAATGCTACACTTTTATCATAAGTCTAATAGAAGTTCATTAAAAATCATACGATAATGCTAACATGTTTCAGGGGCACAAAACTCCACCTTCATCAGGCCTTGGGTGCTGGTTGCAATGGAAACTCACACTGGACACTCTTCTGTCCTTATTACAAACGTGTGGCTCCCTCATCTTTCACTCCGTGCTCATAATCTGATTGGGTGCCACAGGTCTCCATAAATATAACTACGAGACAGTGTAGTCAACCTCCCAAAGTGAAATTTACTGATAGGACGCCAACGATTTACTGACAGCGCAATTTTTTTTACTGCCACAAATCATGACATTTACTGACAGAGCCAATTTTGCTTACTGACACTTCAAAAATTTAACATAAATTGGCCATTTTCTGTGCAAAACAGTGCACATATCAATATTAAAGATACAAACATGTGTTTAAGGTATAACAAAAGGCAAGAAACATATTTCTCCAATTACACGAAGGTCAGGTTAATATAACCCAGGACAGAGTTCCCCCTTACATCAGAGACTGCAGGGTTCCCCTTTACAGTGTAAGGGAGAACTCTGTGGACCCTGATGTAAAAGGAAACACTGTGGGCTGTGATGTTAAGGAGAAATCTGTGGATTCTGATGCAAGGGGGTAATTCTGCGGACTCTGGTGTAAAGGGAAACTTTGATGTAAGGGGTCTCCGGTCAGCAGAGACTCCCACACACACACAATCCACAGAGCTCCCCTTTACATCACAGTCCACAGATTCCTCCCTTACATCAGAATCTAAAAAGCTCCCCTTTACATCAGACTCCAGAGTTCCCCTTTTCAGCACAGTCCACAACGTTCTCCTTTACATTACAGTCCACAAAGTTCTCCCTTACATCAGAATCCACAAAGTTCCCCTTTACATTACAGTCCACAAAGTTCTCCTTTACATTACAGTCCACAAAGTTCCCCTTTACATTACAGTCCACAAAGTTCTCCCTTACATCAGAGTCCACAGAGTTCCCCTTTACATTACAGTCCACAAAGTTCCCCTTTACATTACAGTCCACAAAGTTCTCCCTTACATCAGAGTCCACAGAGTTCCCCTTTACATCAGAGTCCACAGGGTTCTCCCTTACAGTGTAAAGATCCGAAGCCGGCTCACTGCCATATTTTTTACGTGCAGCCACTGTTTGTAACGGATATTTACTGACAGTTTGTAAGTTGCCTGATATTTACAAACTGTTAATTTATGGCTGGCTGGTAACCCTGCCATGGAACTATATGTTATTTTTACATGTCAGCATGAAACTTTCATTATAGGTGCTCAGGAAGCCAGATTCAGGAAAGTTTATAAGTTATTTTTTAACAGGCAGAAACTTACAATTTACCAGTTGCATCCACCTTATTTTATTGTATTTTTTTTTTTTGTTGTTCTATTCTTATTGGCACATCTAGACCAAAGGATTGCCTGTAGGGTGTGACCTGAGTTTACAATTCTTATCAAAACATCTACTCTTTTTTTTTTTTTTTGGAAGGAGAAGGGAAGGAAGGGTCACTTTACATACTAAGCAAGTAGATAATAGATAATATACACACTAAATATAGGAGGGGTGGGTTTTTTTTAAAAAAAATTTCTTAGGGGAAGGGAAGGGTCACTTGTACACTAAATAACTAGATATGAATTCATTCAAATAAAATAGTATGGAGAGCACAGTAATTAGACTGAGCTGTAAGAGCACATGAAATTCACATAGAATAGATAGGAGGGGGGGGGTCTCCCCCCCCCCCTTTTTTTTCCATGCGTCGGGCGGAGGGATGGGGATAGATGGTGGTGGGGAGGCATTTCCACCTTTATATGGTTTATGTGAGAATATGAATTGTAACATATGTTTGTTTATTATATGTAAAGAAAATTTCTAATAAAATTTGAATTATAAAAAAAAAAAACATCTACTCTCAATACATCTACTCCAAAGGAGTGATTGTATGGTATCACCTGGGTGTACTATTCAGTGAGAGGACATACCTTGGCAAAGTGACAACACTGGACTCCAAGGACAATAGTGTCCTAACTATTGTGTGATACAGCTAGACCACCAATCCCGAGTACAAGGCCAGCAGTGTCCACCCTAAAACGTACTATGGGTTTTGTGTAGACTATCATATCAGATAAGGCAGAACTAGCCACAGTAAAGTGAAATCTGATTGGCTATCACAGACTATTCCACTTTCTACATTTTCACGAGCGACATGTCTATAAATAAAACTCAGGAAGTTAGAAGGCGATCATAACTTCTGCTTCTCCGAGAGACAGTCACAACTTCTGTGTCCCGGCTACGATGTCTGTCTTCCTCGCTATCATGTTCCTGTGTAAGTAAAACTGTTTTTATTGTTTATGTTATCTGAGTATCAGTTGAGTATCTTTCTTTTGAGATGGTGTGTAACACGCTAAACAACTCATTACTATGAACCTGTTGGCTTCTGTTGACTTGCTTCATGAATATTTATTGTAAACTCTGTTCATGATCTTGTCGCACAGATTGGAAGGTTCCCAATTATCTAGACAAAATGTGATTTTTTCTAAGTTCCAAAGTCAATAATAAAGGTAGCTAAGTGGCATCTCTAAGAAGAAAACTGTAGTTAAAGGTCAGAGCAATGCTAGGGTTGGGTACCGGGTTGAGTGTCCTGGGTCTACTGGTGGGTGTCCCTTATCTCATGTCATTACAATGTTGTTTTAAGTTATACCCTTTTCCCAGTACATCCCAGAATTGTACTTCCACCCTTTGACTTACACAGGCAGTCAGGGTGTCACGTACCTGAAGAGAGACTGAAGTGACGAGGTCGGCCTCTCTTGTATCTCCAGCCCTGGTCACCTTGGAGGTTGAACAGAGGGAACTGAGGGACAGGAGGAATACGAGTGCCTGCAGATGTAGACCCAGAAACCAGTAGCAGGGGGTGCGAGCCTGGACGAGCAGGAGAACCATCAGATCACGGAAGGTAGCTGTGTACCAAGGATCAGCCGGGGTTAAAGAGACACTCCACTGGAACAGTGGCTCTGGGACGTCAGATGATGTTAAGTCCCTAGAAGACTTGCAGCAGGACATTGTAGAGAGTCGCAGGACTGAAGTCGCAGACACTCGGAGGTTGAAGAGGAGTGACACAGGAAGCAGATGCAAGGTCACAAGGGTAGCCGGGTCAGGTAACAGGCGGGCAGCGAAGTACAAGGCAGCAGGCAGAAGCAGGATCAAATGGGTATCCAGGATCAGGAGCCTGTAATCAGAACAGAGCAGAGTCCAGAAGCAGGGTCAAGGCAAGCCAGGTTCAGCAACAGGTAACAAGCAGGATCACAACAGGGTTCAGGATATCGGGTAACAGCTGAAGACCAGTCAGCAAGGGTCTGGGGTCAGGGCACTTCCTTAGTCGCAGACACTCAGAGGTTGAAGAGGAGCAACACAGGAAGCAGTTGCAAGGTCACAAGGGTAGCCGGGTCAGGTAACAGGCGGGCAGCGAAGTACAAGGCAGCAGGCAGAAGCAGGGCCAAATGGGTAGCCAGGATCAGGAGCTTGTAATCAGAACAGAGCAGAGTCCAGAAGCAGGGTCAAGGCAAGCCAGGTTCAGCAACGGGTATCAAGCAGGATCACAACAGGTTTCAGGATATCGAGTAACAGCTGAAGACCAGTCAGCAAGGGTCTGGGGTCAGGGAACTTTCTTAAATAGGCCGTCTGGCGCCAATTGGCGCTAGGGATGAGCTCCTGCGCGTGTGCGCTGTCCGTTGCGCGCGCGCATGTGCATTGGTGCTCGCGCGCATGCACATTGAACGAAAACTAATGGTTCTCTTACAGAGGGGTTGGGGGTGGTCTAATCACTCCATGAGGGAGCTGAGTGTCTGGTTCAGTAAAGGGGGGGGGGGGTCGGTTGGATACATAGTTCAGAGTCTGATAGCTGATTGACGGAAACTGTATGAGGAGGAAAGGTCTGGCTGTTGAATGAAATAAGCTTCATGAAGGTGGTGATGATTGGTGGTGGTTGGAGGCTACATAAGGCATACTAGAAGTGTCTTGGTAAGGGGGTTATGATGGATTCATGGAAAAATCTTATGGGCAAATGAACATATCTAATTACTGTGTGGGAGTTTATGGGGTGAAAAATGGAGAACTGATGCCTACACAATGGGAACGTGTCAAGGTCTAAATGCTTATCCTGATCTCTTCAAAGTACAGCTTTAGCTTTTCAATTTCTGCTTGTCACCTCAATGCTAAAAGAGAGTAATGCCGCGTACACACGATCATTTTTCCCGTCGGGAAAAATGACATTTTTTCCTTTGGACGAGAAAAACGATCGTCTGTGGGCTTTTTGCCGTTTTTCCCGACGGGAAAAACGGCATTAATCACGATGAGAAAAATTAGAACATGTTCTAATTTTTCCCGTCGTTTTTCCTGACATTTCTTCCGCGGCAGTGTTTCCCATAGGGAAACACTGCCGCGGAGCCCATAGACGATCGTTTTTCTCGTCATTTTAAAAAATGACGAGAAAAATGACCGTGTGTGGGGAACAAGCTGTTCCCTCGTTTAAAATGTCATTATTCACGGCGGTTTTTAAACCGCCGTGAATAATGATCGTGTGTACGCGGCATTATTTTTCTTTGGGTGACAACGAAAACAACATGATTAAACCATATTTGTTTTAATGACATTTATTGTAGATAATATTTTCTAACAAGTGTGTTTTGGATTTTCAGCACTGAACGTCGGAAAGTCCGGTGAGTACAGAACTAATCTTGATACCACAAATAACAGTACAGTGGAACCTTGGATTACGAGCATAACCCGTTCCAGGAGAATGCTCAGAATCCAAAGTACTTGCATATCAAAACGAGTTTCCCCATTGAAGTCAATGGAAATGAAAATAATTTGTTCCGCATTGACTTCAATGGCATGCAATACCGCATGTGGCCAGAGGTGGGGGAGGGCACCAGAGAGCCTCCGAAACACCCGTAAATGGCTGAGGACACCTCGGCTTAACTCGGAAACGGCGCTGTTGTGCTCTGCTCGCCTCCGGCGCCCACCTCAGGCCAAACGCGGTATTGCTTTGCTTTGCTTTGGCTTGAATCCTGCTCGTTTTGCGAGACAACACTCGCAAACCGAGTCATATAACAATTTGAGCCCACAGTTTCCTGAGTAGTCTATGTGAAAGGGTTTGGGGCAATAAAGCAGAACTTCACTCAAAAGGGGAAGTTCTGCTGTTCCTCCTCATAGCGCTGGTTAGCCATAATTTGCACGCAATTGGAATTAACCATTTATTTAAATGCATCACAGAATGATTGTTTGGAAGGCCTGTGATGCTTTTTTTTAGTTTGAACTTAAATTCAACTGAAATTTTCAAACTTCAAATCTGATTGAATTTTTAGGAATTACATTTTTTAATGCATTGAAGCCAATGGAAGACCATTTTTGATGGTTGTATTTGGTTCTTTGGAGGGTTTCTAGACAAGCTACTGTCACCCAGATGCCATGGGAAGATGGACACAGTAGAAGGGGGAACCTTGCAAATGCAGAAGCACTAGGCCTGCTTAGTCCAGCAGAAGAAATTGACTTCAAAGCAGGTATCAGCCCCTTGTAATAGCAATGCAATTAAGTAAAAAAAAATTTACAAAAATTACCGTATATACTCGAGTACAAGCCAAAAAATCAGTGCTCCCCGGCAGTAGGTTCCCCAGACAACTAACTTTGCATAGTTGTAGAGGAGAAATGGGGCTACATGTGTTCCAAGTTCCTGGTCCCTAAATTCACTGGAGAAATTACCATTTAAGATGGGAGTCTATGGAAGGGGTGCCCAGTTTTGAAAAATCGGTGTTCCCCGGCCGGCCATAGGTCCTCCGGACAACAAACTTTGCACACTTGTAGAGGAAGAGTGGGACTACATGTGTGCCAAGTTTGGGGTCCAGGGGGGGTGCCGTCACCACAAATTGTTGAGGTCGGGGGGGCTTTGGGTGCTGACGAAAAAAAAAAAGGGGGGGTTGCCATCCGGGGCCCTGGGGACCTCTGGGCCCCTTACAAAAATTTTTTTTATTTTTTTTTTAGAAAAAATAAAAGGGGGGTTGCCATCCGGGGCTCTGGGGACCTCTGGGCCCCTTACATTTTTTTTATTAGTATAAAAAAGGGGGTTGCCATCCAGGGCCCTGGGGACCTCCGGGCCCCTTACAAAAAAATAAATAAAAAAAAATTATATTAAAAAAAATGGGGTTGCCATCCAGGGCCCTGGGGACCTCCAGGCCTCTGGGAACCTCTGGGCCCCTTAAAAAAAAAGACATAAGTTATAAAAAAAAAATAATTATAGAAAAAAAGGGGGGGTTGCCATCCGGGGCCCTGGGGGACCTCCGGGCCCCTTACCAAAAAAAGAAGGGGGGTTGCCATCCGGGCCCCTTACAGGTGTACTGCCTGTACCCCCCTGATGGTGGCCCAGTGTGTATGCGGCAACAAGCTTACCTGTCCTCCGGTAAGCCCACGCATGCTCGATGAGACTTCGACGCATGCGCGGTAGCTTACAAGGGTAGTGTAGGGTGAAGCAAGATGGCGGCGACGGCATCGAATGTGACGAGCGCAGGCTTGTCGTAGTCGATGACGTCATCACTGCGTTCTTGCCATTCAAAAGAGCGGCGGTTCTTTTGAATGGCCATCTGTATGCACGGCTTGGCAAGAAAAGCTTGCCAGGAATCTCGTCAGGAAAAACAACGTTTTTTTTCCTGACCGGATTCTCGGCCGTGTGTACAGGGCTTTAAAAGTGATCCATGAATGGAAGAGGTGGTCCTTTCATCTATCCGCCCATCCTCATTCCCGGAGTCCTTTTTATTGCTGAGAGCTATAATACAACTTTTATGAATGGAGGAGGGGACGGAAAGGGCGGGCATAGTCAATCTGCAGCCATCAGCACAAGGGTACAAATTGATTGTAACTATTGTCCTTTGTGCTGATTTAACCACTTGACCTCTGGAAAATTTATCCCCCCTTCATGACCAGGTCACTTTATATGTCACCCAAATAAAATTGATGTCTTTTTTTGTCCCACAAATAGAGCTTTTTTTTTGGTGGTATTTGATCACCTCTGCGGTTTTTATTTTTTGCGACATAAGCAAAAAAAGACCGACAATTTTGAAGAAAAAAATATATATCTTTTTACTTTCTGCTATAAAACACATCCAATAAAAAAAGTGAAAAAAAAATCGATTTTCTTCATATATTTAGTCCAATATGTATTCTGCTACATATTTTTAGTACAAAAAATCCCAAAAAGTGTTTATTGATTGGTTTATGTGAAGGTTGTAGCGTCTACAAACTATGGAAAATACTCTCATTTTTTATTTATTTATTTTCTTACTAGTAATGGGGGCGATCACTGACTTATAGCAGGACTGCGACATTGTAGCGTACAAATTGGACACTAATGCCGCGTACACACGGTCGGAATTTCCGTCGGAAAAACCTTGGATGGTTTTTCAGACGAAATCCCGCTCAAGCTTGGCTTGCATACACACGGTCACACTAAAGTTCTCTGAACTTCCGACTGTCAAGAACGCGGTGACGTACAACACGTACGACGAGCCGAGAAAATTAAGTTCAATGCTTCCGAGCATGCGTCGAATTGTTTCCAAGCATGCGTGTTTTTTTGCGCGACGGAATTGCATGCAGACGAACGGAATTTCCGATAGGAACTTTTTCTGCCGGAAAAATAGAGAACCTGCTCTCAATTTTTTGTTGGCGGAAATTTCGACAGCAAAATTCCGATGGAGCCTACACACGGTCGGAATTTCCAACGAAAGCTCACATCGGACTTTTCTTCTCGGAAATTCCGACCGCGTGTACGCGGCATTACTGACACTTTTTTGGGAACCAGTGACACTAATATAGTGATCAGTAGACATGTGCAATTCGATTAATTACAAATTAGTTTTTTTTAACGAATGTCGACAAATTTGGTAATTCGGAAACATCTGAATGAATGAAAACCCGTTTAACAAATTTTTAATATATTCAGAAATTAGAATATTCGAAAACTCGTAAATTTCTAAATTCGAAATTTGAAAATCCGAAAACCCGAAAACTCTAAAATCTGAAAATTCTAAGTAATAACTAACTAACTAACTCATAATAACTAGCTATTAAATTAGAGGTATTGGAATTTCCTTTCAAATTTGGCTGTTAGTGAACGTAACAAATACAAATTTATCCGAAGTTACGAATAAGGAATAAGGAATGCCGCATCTAAACAAATGGAACGTAATGAAATAATAATAATAAATAACAATAATAAAAACTTTTTATTATTATTATTTATTATTAATTTGTTCCGTTCCATTTGTTTAGATGCAGCATTCCTTATTCCTTATTCGTAACTTCGGATAAATTCGTATTTGTTAAGTTCACTAACAGCCAAATTTGAAAGGAAATTCCAATACCTCTAATTTAATAGTTAGTTAATATGAGTTAGTTATTATTTAGAATTTTTGGATTTTCGTTCTTTCGAATGTTCTGATTTTCTTTCTTATTTTCAGATTTCTAATTTAGGAATTTTCTAATTTTCTAATTTCCGAATTTGTGAATTTGTAAATTGCGATCATAACAAATGACCCGAAAAAAAAAATGAAACGAAAACAAAAATGCACATGTGCTCATGTCTAGCGATCAGTGTATATTTTTAGCACTGATCGCTAGACATGAGCACATGTGCATTTTTGTTTTCGTTTTATTTTTATTTTTTTGGGTCATTTGTTATGATCGCCATTGTTATGATCACTGTACTAATGACACTGGCTGGGAAGGGGTTAAACATCTAGCCTAACTAGTGTGCCTAGCAAGTGTTTGTGTTGCTTTTACTAGGAGAAGAGAGGCATTTGAGTCCCTGCTTTGCAGGAACACAGAATTCATCCCTTCCCCCACGTTAGAACAGACCTCTGCCTTGTTTACATAGACAGAGCTCCGTTCTGAGTCCCTGCCCGACAATCGTTGGGTGCCAGCAGACGTCGAGTGCCTGGCCATCCACAGATCGGCTTCTGCTGTGAATGATCACAGTAGAAGCGGCGTGTCAGTGGTGTGTGGGCGCCCCTTGCAGGCGGAAATGCGGGATCACATATATATATACCTGATCTGGTGCTCAGCTGCTGCCCTGTAGCAGAAAAACAACTATAGGGCGGACAGTAATGCCGCGTACACACAACCGTTTTTCCTGTCATGCAAAAAAACAAAGTTTTTCTCGACATGATTTGTCGTGATTCCTCTCAAGCCTGCCTTGCATACACACGTTCAGGAAAAAAAAACGCTTGAGCAAAGCGCGTTGACGTACAACACGTACGACGGCACTATAAAGGGGAAGTTCCATTCGGTGGGCGCCACCCTTTGGGCTGCTTTTGCTGATCCTCGTGTTAGTAAAAGTTTGGTCAGAGACGATTCGCACTTTTCAACCTCGTGCTCTTCAGTCCGTTACAGCGTGACGAATGTGCGATCTCCATTACGAACGCTAGTTTTACCAGAACGAGCGCTCCCCGTCCCATACTTGATTCTGAGCATGCGCATTTTTTTTTCCCCTCGGAAAAGCGTACACACAACCGGTTTTTGCGGCGAGGAAAAGAACGATGGGAAAAACGACAAGAAAAAATAGGGCAGATTCTATTTTTTTTGCGGGCAGTTTTCTCGTGGAGAACGACCGGTTTTTACGACCATTCTAAAAAAATAGCAGTTTTCTCGTCATGAAAAATGGTCGTGCGTACGCGGCATAAGTGGTTAAAAAAAATAAAAATTAAAAAAAAAACTTGAATCAAACCTGAGCATTAAGGGAAGTTGTTTTCTTTATTACAGGGATTTACTAGCATGTTTTAAAATGTCTGTACCCGGGACCACAAATATCTGACATGAGATCATCAGATTTTTTTTTAACACAAGATGTGATCACCTCTCTGTGTTTTGCTGCTCACTGTTCTCTCTATGTGTTCTGTGTGATCTCTTTTCTTCTATAGGAGAGACCATCAAACCTGTGGTGACCTTCACACCCAACTGGGGGAATATATTATACTATGACAATGTGACTCTAACATGTGATGTGCCGTCTTCTGTACCAGAGGAGCCCCGGACCTATCAGTGGTACAGAAACCAGACACTGATAGAAGGAAATCAACAGAGACTTCATATCATTAGATCTTCAGTGATTTGGGACAGTGGAGATTACCAGTGCCGGACCATCAGTGGTGATATCAGTGATCCCGTCTTCCTAAATGTTACAGAAAGTGAGTCATCATCTCATCTCCATCATTACAGATTGTTGGGTGTGAATAGAACAACATAAAGTATCATTTTATTACATTTCAGATTATCTCATCCTGCAGAGACCCCCATCTGCCATCTATGAAGGAGACCCCCTGACTCTGAGATGTCATCATGCAAAAGATTTTAATGCAATAAACACAAAATTCTACAAGGATGATCAGGAGATAAAATCATCAGAATCTGACCCCACATTCCATATTCCTAATATAACGAGGAGTCAGTCTGGACTCTACAAATGTACTAAACTAATACACCGCAATGATAGTTCATATGTGAGAGAGTTCTCAGATGTCTCCTTTATCTCAGTGAAAGGTAAATTAAAGCCGAATTTTTTTTTTTTACAAATCTTTTATTTTATTCGAAAGACAGAATCCATGGTAGCAAAACAACAATGGTAGAAGGAGTATATGGAATGGTTCAGTATAACATCATGTAGAATACAAAATAAACAAATTAGATTTGTAATATGGATAGAATATGCTCAGTCAACATAGATTCAAAATAGAGCATTCCATCGCCTCGTGGGAGGCGGGATTCAGGCGTGGAGCCAATCATAGTGGACGCCAGAAACTGTCTAAACATTTTTATCACTCTTTGGAAAAAGGGTAAATCATATATAAAGAAAGAAAGAAAGATTATGATGAACAGGAGGGGACTAGAAGAATAAAAATGGGTAGGGAAGGCAAGAGGTGTGGGACGGGGTGCGGGTGGGCGATGCTGGAATGGACGCCATTTCGTTATTCTCGCCAGATCTCATATAAATAGTCAGGAATGAGTCAGCAGTATCATTTCCAAAGATGGCCTTCCCTTCCTCAGAGAAGACAAACATGTTCCACAATGTCCAGGTTTTGGAATAGCGTTCATGTTGAGGTCGCGCAGAGAGAATAAAATCCTCCATTTTTGTTTGTCTTCAACCCTTTTTGAGCCAAAGACCAATGGTTGGGTCAACTATTTTTTATACTGCCCCAGCGATAGTAACAATTAAATAAATCAGGATGCAATACACGCCTCCTCTCCGACACTGTCCCCCCATAGTAATTAACTCCTTCCCGCCGAGTGAATGCACATATGTGGCCTCTGCTTTCAGGGGTTATACCAGGTTGATGCTTGCAGCTGCAGGCATCATCCTGGTAACGTTTTTTAGAGCGGGCGGTTGGCTCTTCAGGGATAACAACCGATGTGGCTAAAAGCCACTCGGCTGTTATACCAGAGCAGCGCGCGGGGACGTCCCCCCCTTTTGCCGCCTTCCGCCACTCTTCCTACGCCTAAAGCCACTCAGCTGTTATACCGGAGCAGCGCGCAGGGACGTCCCCCCTTCCGCCGCCTTCTGACACTCTTCCTGGGCCTAAAGCCGCTAGGCTGTTATACCGGAGCAGCGAGCGGGGACGTCCCCCCCTTCCGCCGCCTTCCGCCACTCTTCCTAGGCCTAAAGCCGCTCAGCTGTTATACTGGAGCAGTGAGCGGGGACGTCCCCCCCTTCCGCCGCCTTCCGCCACTCTTCCTAGGCCTAAAGCCGCTCAGCTGTTATACTGGAGCAGCGCGCGGGAACGTCCCCCCCTTCCGCCGCCTTCTGTCATTCTTCCTGGGCCTAAAGCCGCTCAGCTGTTATACCGGAGCAGCGTGCGGGGACGTCCCCCCCTTCCGCCGCCTTCCGCCACTCTTCCTGGGCCTAAACTCGCTAGGCTGTTATACCAGAGCAGCGAGCGGGGACGTCCCCCCTTCCGCCGCCTTCCGTCGACCTTCCGCCACTCTTCCTGGGCCTCCCGTCCCACCGGGAGACCCGAGACATGATCCGGCACTTCCACCGGCTAGAGAGAGACTGTAACAAGCTCTTGAGCTTGAGAAAGGTGCGCGCTGTGATCCTTCTTCCCTCACTGTGCACGCACTGGAGATGGGCACAACGTTGATCAAGGTACCGTACTTGAGGCACAGTGAGGCATGGGCACAGTGAGGCACGGGCACAGTGAGGCATGGGCACAGTGAGGCATGGACACAGCGAGACATGGACACAGTGAGGCATGGGCACAGTGAGGCATGGGCACAGTGAGGCATGGACACCGTGAGGCATGGGCACAGTGAGGCATGGACACAGTGAGGCATGGGCACAGTGAGGCATGGGCACAGTGAGGCATGGGCACAGTGAGGCACAGTGAGGCATGGGCACAGTGAGGCACAGTGAGGCATGGGCACAGTGAGGCATGGGCACAGTGAGGCATGGGCACATAACCAATATTATTTATTGTTATCCCTCCTATTATTTTTATACACTGAAAAAATTACATATATATCATCCTTCTACCACCCCGCCCCGCCCCCGTGTATATATAATATAACCAATATAGTTACTTTGCTGAGTAACTAATTACTTTTTCAATGTAGTAACGGAGTTACTAACGCAATTACTTTTTGGAAGAAGTCATTTGTAACTGTAACTAATTACTTTTTTAACGTAAGATGACCAACACTGGTTCTCTCTCAGGCCATTGCCTGTAAGAAGTCTGTATGTTTGTGTTGGTTTCCTCCAGTGTCTCGGTTTATCACTCACCATCCAGATATACAGGCAGAATAAATGACTAGTGATAAAGCTGACCACACGGGTTCTCTATTACTCTATATTACTACAGTGGATACAAAAACTTTTAGCCAAACACTGATAAAAAAAATGTAATGTCTGCTACAAAGAATTGTCTGAATGTTACCATTTAGAGTATAGTCTTTTTTATCAATTTCCTCTCCCAGAGCTCTTCTCTCCCCCAGAAATAAAAGTGACCCCATCCAGGGTAATAGAAGGAGATGAGATGACGGTGAGATGTGACACCAGACTGGATCCACTCAGAGGCGGCACAGAGCTGCACTTTGCCTTCTACAGAAATAATAAGAAAGTTCAGGACTTTGGTGTATCCAATACATACAGAGTGCGGGGATACAATGTATCTGATACATACAGAGTGCCGTCATCTCAGCTGGAGGATTCTGGGAAATATACCTGTGAAGTGAGGATAATGTCTGACACTGTGAGGAAGATGAGTGATGGGCTCTATATACAGATAATGCAGAAACACGGTGAGTTTGAAGATATAGAGATATGATAGATTGACAGCTTGCTGGCTTGATAAAATCCACAGGCAGTGTCAACTCACCAAGATGACACAGATGTAAAGTGTAGCTTGTTCCAGACTGACATATACAATGGATGATATTTTTTTTAGTTTTTTGTTTTTCTTGCAGGTGAAAAAAAATTGATCTAAAAGCCTCAAATTCTCTAAAAGTTTCTCCACTTAGCAAAAGTAAAACATAAACTAGCATGACACACAGGGAAGAAGGGAGTTCTTAGCTAAGAGCTGAAACAAGGTTGTGCTTCCTATGATGGTACTTGTGGGCCAGTGCCTAGGGTGGCAGGGTAAGATGAGCTCCACCAAGACTCAACATTTACACATTTGAGGGGATTTACTAAAACTGGAGAGTGCAAAATCTGGTGCAGCTCTGCATAGAAACCAATCAGCGTCCAGTTTTATTGTCAACGCTTAATTGAACAATCTGAAGTTAGATGTTGATTGGCTCCCATGTACAACTGCACCAGATTTTGCGCTCTCCAGTTTTAGTAAATCAGCCCCATTGTGATAACTTCTATTCTTTCCTTTATCTTTATTCTTTCCCCTTGTTCTCTTTCTCTCATGCCGCGTACACACGACCGTTTTTAATGACGAGAAAAATGATTTTTTTTTTAAATGGTCATTAAAAATGATCGTGTGTGGGCTATAGAGCATTTTTCACGACGTGAAAAACGGCCATGAAAAATTTTGGAACATGCTCTAATTTTTCACGTCGTTTTTTACATCGTCGTTTTTCTCATCATGAAAAACGGCCGTGTGTACGCTTTAACGACGTAAAAAAAAATTGCGCATGCAAAGTCTTTATTCCCTTCCATTTTTCTCTTTCCCTTAATCTTTCTTTCCGTCCCTTATTCTTTTTCCCTTTAATCATTCTTTTTTCCTTTCCCTCAGTCTTTCTTACCTTCCTTTCTTCTCTTTCCCTTTAGTCATCCTTCCTTTCCCTTATTCTCTTTCACTTAGTCATTCTTCCCTTCCCTTATTCTCTTTCCTTTAGACTTTCTTCTTTCCCTTATTCTTTTTCCCCTTAATCATTCTTTTTTCCTTTCCCTCAGGCCTTGTACACACGACCGGTTTTCTCGGCAAAAAACGACAAGAAAACTGCCGGGAGAGCTTTCTTGCCGAGAAAACCGGCCGTGTGTACGAGGCTTCAGTCTTTCTTACCTTCCTTTATTCTCTTTCCCTTTAGTCATCCTTCCTTTCCCTTATTCTCTTTCGTTTAGACTTTCTTCTTTCCCTTATTCTCTTTACCTTAGTCTTTCTTCCCTTCCTTTATTCTTTTTCCGTTTAGTCATCCTTCCCTTATTCTATTACCTTTAGCCTTTCTTATTTCCCTTATTCTCCTTTCCTTTAGTCATCCTTCCCTTCCCTTATTCTCTTTTCCTTTAGTCATCCTTCCCTTCCCTTATTCTCCTTTCCTTTAGTCATCCTTCCCTTCCCTTATTCTCTTTTCTTTTAGTCATCCTTCCCTTCCCTTATTCTCTTTTCCTTTAGTCATCCTTCCCTTCCCGTATTCTATTTCCTTTAGCCTTTCTTCTTTCCCTTAGTCATTCTTCCCTTCCCTTCTTCTCTTTCCCTTAGTCATTCTTCTCTTCCCTTATTCTCTTTATCTTAGTCATTCTTCTATTTCCTTATTCTCTTTCCCTTAGTCATTCTTTCCTTCCCTTTTCTCTTTACCCTTAGTCTTTCTTCCCTTCCCTTATTCTCCTTTCCTCACCATCTTCTAGCTATCTCTAGAGATCTGTGTCTATCTTCAGTCAGAGAACTGTTGAAGAGAGGGGAAGTGTGGGGAAGTTGAGAGAAGTAAAAAAAACTCTTCATAAATCAGGGAACATAAAGATTCTCTCTTCTCTCTTGTGATTGGTGGAATTCAAAGCTGAAAGTCAGTTGAGAATATAAAGCAGACCCCGTGTTGCCTCCATTATCACCTTCTAGTATTGGCTCCAGAAATGAGGCTCAGGCTCACTGTTATCATAGGTTTGTAGCCAGTCCTTGGGATTTGCAAAGTTCACAAATCACAAACATTGGGCCAAAAATATTTAGGTTTAACCCCAAAAATAAGGAATAAGGAAAGCCAATATTTGAAGGGGTGGATTACCCAGTCCCCTTTCTATAAAAGGGTGAACTCAAAACAGCAGCCATATTGTCTGTGTATGTTGAAGCTGTTAGGGAAAGTTAACAACTCTATGTAAGGAGAGATAATTTTTTAATTATTAATTATTATTATTATTGTAGCACACAGACCCTTTTTCCTTGCCTTGGCTCAATTGCAGGAAAAAGGCACACCGTACTATATGCCCGTACCCTCCTGGATGAAGAGGTTGAGCGGTGTTATGTATTTGGGTCCCACAGCTAGGTTCTTCCATCAGTTGGTTCTCGTCTCCTAGGATATAGGGACAAGTCTCTGTATCCCCCCCAGTAATTCCAATGTCCACACCACTTCAAAACTTCAACGTTGGGTTTATTTTCTCAATGTTCAGCAGATAGGTAAAGGGTGGAAGAGAAGACAGGACAGCAAGGTTTGGGAGGTTAGTCCAGGCACAATGGATAGCACTATCACTACTCTATCCCTGAGTAGGTTTAGCTCACCCGGATAGTCTTCTACAAGTGGATCCTAGCAGCCGAAGTGATGCTCGGACGTTTGATCAAGTTCTTTTCCTAGATGCAATCGGGAGACTCTCTGCCACAGAATCTATAAGACCCCGAACCTCTTAGAGTCTGGTACATAAGGACAGGTGCCAGCAGTAGCACATTACTAGGCCCTTGGGATAGAAGAATCCCTCCAGAGAGTTACCGGGCCCCTTCCTTCACCGTGAACTCTCACCGGTCCGTCAGAAAGGTCCTCCCCCAGCCTCCTCTTCTTAGAAGCGGGCTCCCTCGCCAGAGACACCCTGGGACTTCTCCTCCTCCTCCGAAGCGGGCTCCAGCTAAAGGTGCTGGGCCCAGTGTTGAAGATGCAGCCCCAGGACTAAAGGTGCCTGGGACCGATGCACATGTGGCCCCATGGCCTGGAGTGCCATGCGACATGCACCTGGACTCCTATTTTGGAACGAAGACCCCTCCCAGGCGGCGTCTGCCCCTTATGTATCCTCCCCCGGCATGCACAGCAGGTCGACCGCTGCCGAGAGAGGACACCCAAGGCACAGCACTAATACCAGTGGTTCAACCCTGACCCATTATGGCAGTGCCACCTATAGGCCACAGGGAACTGCACACCAGTATACCATCCCGGAAATAAAACAGCACAACCTATAAACTGAGAACGGTCTGACTAACTAGCCTAACTAGCCTAACTACTATCTCAGACCAGCCCCCTAAATTTGGGTATATAGCACGCCTAAATGGGGTGGGCGCTACATAATATTTAGTTTTGCCATTGGTACGTCCCCCATGGCCCAGTTTCTTACGCCTTCCATTTAACAATAGCTTGATAATTACTACAAATGGCCAGAAAAAGATTTAGGTCTAGGGTGTAGTGGTAGATCATGGACCAGTGGTCTCTGGAAAAGCTCAGTGTCCACCAAAAAAGAAAAGAGAAGGAGACGGGAAAGCCCTTATGCCGCGTACTGTTGTGGAATTCCAGGCTGCTGTTTACAGAGCACACAGCCTATAATTCCTGTGCTATCTAAGCACACATCAGATTTCATCTTTTTGCAATAATGCTATCTTTAGCCTAAGTTTGCTAAAATCCACTCACCGGTCATCCCATCATTCATCCAAGAAAGGCAGCACCACAAAAGCTTATCTTCTCATCAGGCCATTCCAGCAAAGACTGACTAGCCGACGCCTAATCATAGGCTTTTATTAAACTCAAAAGATCTCACACAAGAGGTGATTGGCTGCAGCAACCAATCCCCTCCCCCATGGGCGGGAACCTCACAGGATGTTCCCTCCTCACAGGAAAATGACAATACCTGGACATTCCTTCCAACAGGAGATGTCATACATGAATACAATAACGTAGGATGGCTAAAGTTACCGTTGATAGGAATTCTTATTCTGCGCTATTCCATAGAATAACGCATATTAAGATTATACTATTATTGAATGGGGGAGGGAAGCTATCTGCAGATGCACGCTACGAATTCCAACCAATGTTGATCAGACATAGCAGAGACAAGAGCGCCCATCCGCCTATAACCAATGATGTCATTGCAGAGTGAGCATATCCCCTCCCTAACGATCGTCCGTGCTAATGCACAGAGGGCCCCCGTTGGTGGACATATCCGCACCCTGCAAACATCACACTCCAACCTCAAGACGTTTTCCCCTATCAGACGGGATTCAACCAGCCTCAGACTACCCCAATCAGCTCTTTTAGAGCGGGTTGCGGAAGTACTAACACTGGGTGACACTATGACAATACATATTAAATACATCTCCATAAAAATCTCCACAACAGTCCTCCCTTTTTTGTCATATGCACCCCATATGTCCATCGATGAGAGTTGATCTGCTTCTTACACCTGTAAATGAATCAGTCCTTAGTCCATAAAAAGGAAAACACGGCTTGACATGTAGACTCTACTCTTCAGGGGCATGACTTATAAAGGAGGACACGACATGGTGAGCTGTAGTAATCGCCGATCGGTCTGTGATCCTCTGTATCTTGTATGTGGGTCCGGCTTCGGGGCGTCTCATCAAGGAAACTCTGGTCACGCGTCAAATCAGGCAACAGGAGCACCTCGTCACGACATAGAAAGAATAGAAATAAAACGACATGAGTATATATATTCCCACTTCCTTTAACCACGATCCGCTGTAAAATAAAAATTAGATCCCCAAAGATTCCCAGACCCTTAAAATAGACTCCCAACCTTCACTTAGCTACAGCTCTGGCTTCAACAATTACATGAAGAACCCTATCCTTAACGGATGAGAATTGTTCAATCGTATCCCAAGCCCGAGCCCCCCCCCACCTTGTACATGCAGGACCCCATGCCCAGACCTGGTCGGGGTTGGTGAACAAATCCCTTCTAGCTGTCCCTGCCATTCTTAATTTCCTGCGCCATCAGATTCTCGCGATCGGCCGTGACCTAAAGTGTTGGGACAGCTTCACCATCACGCATGAACCTCTTGCTTTGGGGGAATTACCTTTATAAGCTGCAGATCCACATAAACACCAAACTAAAGTTCAAACACACTTGTGGGCTGCCTAGATACCCAAACCGACAAGAGGCAGAGCCATTAAAACTAAAACCAATTTTACCCTCTAAAAATGCATCGTTAGATTCCATTGACAAGTGTCTGTCTGGAGTCTTCACTAGTTTGTCAAAACTCCTCATACCCATAATAACATCATAAATGACATGTACCGCTGTCATCGCTGGGGACTAAAACTCGGTGAAGACTCAGAACAGACCATCGGTCCTGTTCGCTTTCTGAGCTAGTCAGGACATACACTTTAAATAATAACTTGGGATGCTTTTCACCGTTACCCTTGCTAAAATTTACTAAACAACAAAAATATAAATAAACAAAGATACTCCTCATTCTTTGGTGTGGTTGAGCCGCTTCTTGCAGTGGCTGGTGTGGTCTCATCCCTCAAGCTTCTTTACAACGACCCAGTCACCTGGTTGGAAAAAATGTAAACTGATTATTAAGTCAGGGTCCGGGAGGGACTCGTGAAAACCTTTTGGTGGACATTTTGAAGTTCATGTCACAACGATCGCACCTCCCCCATCAGCCGAGAATATAAGTGACAGCTAATGAGGAGAGTACGACTATGGTTTTGACTGACCTCCAAACAACCCTCATATGACAATAACCCAGACATCGGGACTGTGGTCACTGCATAACCTGTGCGTGGCTTACAATACCTGAAACCATTGACAAAAGGTTCTTAGCCTCTGGGATGGGAACCTACTTCACCAGACTGCTGCTTGCCGATTCAAATTCTATTAAAGAAAGACAGTCTTGGCACAAACTTGGTAAGAATTACAGAGGTTATTATTAGTTTGAAAAAAAAAAAACTGTCACTCTTACATTTATCACTTCTCCCCCCTTTTCTTCCTCATTACAGACTGAAGGAAGAAATGCGTGGTGCAGGAAAAAAGAAACAATGAAATAGCCTATGATACTTTTACCTCCCTTAGACTCATATTTATCCATATGTACAGCTGTCTACATACACCTGTTCTCTGTGTACAAACTCCTTGGACCTGAAAAATACTTATAAGCAAAATCATTACTCTATCCTTCATATTTAACCTGCAAAGAATGGAAAACAATAATGACATTCCTGTACATTGGTAAATTGTCAATGACATTCTTTCAAAACTGATTCAAACAAAACCCTCTGTAACCCTTACTTTTCCCGTTCCTACAAAAATACAACAGCCGCGACGCATCGAAGGATCGCCGCGGTAAGTTCGAACATATTCACGTTACTACATATGAACACTCAGATACAAACGTGGGGGAGATACTTCATAGTTTCCAAAACCAAAAATTAAAAAAAACAAACAGCCAGAATTCTCCCTTCACTCTTTCAGCAATAGAAAAAAATACAATGGGACAACCATGAGAGCAGCTCGAGAACCTTCCATGTACCAGCCATACAAGGTTCAAACAAATGGGCATGAGCCACCGTTCCTCATCATTACAGATTTCTGAAGCCGCAGCTCAACTACATCCATTCCAGAGGGATACCCAAAATAGTATCCTTGGACCACCTATGTTAATCTTTTTGGGGTTCAAAGGCCTTTGCCCCAAAACTAGGCTTTGTGCACTGTGTGACCGTCTGACTATGGGAAGCCTCTATTCCTTCCCTTTTCACAGACCTCCTTGTGTCCATGGCGATTCGAATCGGCTTATCGTCTTAAACCTGCGTCCAGGTTAAACCGTTGCACCCTTTCGGAGATCACCGCCCGGTGTCTTCTTATACGGTGAATTGCAGAACTACAACCACTATATGGTCAAGTCCTCCAACTAGAAACCCTAACCGAGGCGTCAACTCTATGGCTTGTTGTCCCAACACTTTTGGAACTACAGAACAACCACAGATCAACCCCCGAATTAGGCCTCTACCCCTCACAGTGCATGCATACACAAGCGTTTTCCGCTATACACCCATACACTGCGTTGTCAGACTAAACCACACAGAACACTTACGCCAGTTTACCACCTGCAGAACAATGTGGCTTCTCTCTGTATCTAGATGATAAAATAATGGTGATGCCGACTGTTTGCTCTCTACCCAAAACTGTATTACAGTACAAAACTTCACAAAGCTGGAACAAAATATAAAAGACTTAACGCAAAAATGCTTTCCATTTTCCTTCCAGACACAAATCTCATTGCTCACCTTTAAAAACCCCAAGCTCCTCCCACTAACTTTCTGCTGATATATAAATGCTGAAAAGAAACTTCCGGTTATGCTCAGCTCTTAAAAAACCAAACTGGTTTATTTACATATCAATTGTTCAGGAAGAGGGAGGGGGAGGGGAGGCGTTAGCCATAATCGCCTTGTCTATCAAGACTTCAAAAAAAATCCATGGCTACACATTATATATTTCAACCATTTAAAACCTTGTCAAGGAAATGATGGAATAAACCTCCCTTTGCAAATGGGAGGGAATCCCCCCTGACCCACATTCCCTGGAAGTCAGACCATAAGTTGGGACTCAAAATACAAACTCCTGCCAAAAGATGGCTATACAGTACAAGATCCAAAAAATGAATTGCCCTCCGGGAAACTCCCAAATATTTAAACATAAAAACACATCATTGTACAAAAACTCTGTTAGTCTTACAATCTATCAAAATTCAGTGTAAAGTGAAGTTTTTCTTAAAACCATAATCCAATACAAAAAAACGCCGCGCATATACTGCAAAGTCAGCTGACCCTGCAATAGCTTACATTCACTTAAATGAAAACAGAGAAACCTTCCTCCTAACACCATCTGCATGGAGTTTGCATGTTGTCCCTGTCTCTGCGTTGGCCTCCTCCCACACTCCAACTGCTGGTAGATCAGCCAGATCCCATCCATAAATAGGCCCCAGCATGTGCGTGTGTCCGCAAGCACGTTGTGGCCCTTCGGGGTAAGACCGCGCTATTTCAAGATACCTCTCAACTCACCTCAAAAGGTGATGCTTAGAAAAGCAATTTAAACCAGCGAATTCATTAAACAAAAACCAGTCTCTCAGTATGTCCCCCTGGTGTCTCACTACTCTTCCCAGCAGTGCACAGGTCAAACTGTAAACGCATAAAACATAAGAAAACTGCGCCGATCAACAAATGCCAATACAGCATATTCAGGAGCCGTGTTTGCTAAACTGGAACTTCCTATCTCAAACTGTAAACGTCTCTCAAAATGGCCGACAAGCCAGGACTACAAAATGGTGGATGACCCACCACAGCACCTCATGGACAACAAAAATTGCGCCATTGACGCATGCAATTTTTCCCGCCAAAACCAGCATGGGACGTCACAATGAACACCACATTGGTTCCCCTACACAAAGAAAAACACAAATTGCCTCTAACAGGTTCCAACGCAGAAAAGATCGCACTATATTCGCACCAAACATCAAAATCTGCCCCAAAGGCTGAGAAATTCCACCAGCGAAATAGCAGATGAATGCCACATGGTATAGTGCCCAAAAGAAAGGTGGCTGCACCTTCCCTTATAGGATACCCACAGGCTAAGGAAAAACTGTGCCTCAAAATGGCAGACAAACCTGCAAGGCTAACAAAAGCCAAGAATGGCGCCATTACTTTTTCCCGCCAAAACCAGCATCTCTTTAAAAGAAAATCAAAAATGTTTTTCTCCACAAAGACTGACTACACCATTGAAACTTTTCTAAATTATCATCAAAATCCACTGAAAAAGGTGTCAGCTACACTCTACAAGGACCACATGTACACTTACAAACTTAGCCTCCCTTTTGCCAACTAAACAGCACATTCAATAAATGTGAGTTACATGACAATATTAAAAACATATTCATTTCTCTAAGTCCATATACTCTGAGATATTCACCACTTTTCTCTACCTAAAGTTCACACACACAGTGGCCTCAGCTTCCATAACAAAGCCATTGCAGAGACATACCTCCTCAATGCTAGCATCCAAAACAGCCTGCAACCATTCAAAGGGCGTATTCCTTTCAACAAACAGCTACTATTGTCTGGCTTCCAACAATGCCTGGCCACTTGAATATGCGGCAGGAATTTTCAACTTTAAAACCAAACACTTTTGTTAAAATATTTTTACACTTATGGAGACATGTGTCTTTGTCCCCTATAAAGGCAAAAATCACAATCTAACCATTTCTATTTTTCATAGAAATCACAAACACCACACACATACAGTATATTGTTGCCTGCATGTCTGCTCAGAGTGTCTTTCCCTCAGGGCAAAGCCCCTGCAACACAAAACAGTGGGCAAGCCCTTCCCCCACTAAACCTCATGGCTTATGGCTCAATGCAGCGGCCATCTTTAACAAGGCCGCCAATCTCAGTGTAGGCTGCATGAAATACCACAGCTATACCTTCATTTCATACACAATATACAGTCTCCATCAGATCATCTCTTACACAACTTCAGTCACACTTATGGGGACAGATGTCCTGCATCACACAAACAATCTAATCACACAGGCACATGCAGGCATACCCACACACAATCAAATTCACAGGCATACGATCCATGACAAAATCACACACACACACATACGATCGGATTCGCAGACATACACACGCTGCAAACTTAAAGCATTATTTCAAAAAGACAAAAAAAAATGTTCTTTTAAAGAGTAGAGCCCCCCACATCGGAACGTAGATCCACTCTTCCCCCCATCTCGATCCGATGTCCAAAGGGACTCCATCTATTCCCAAAAATCCTGGCCCGCCATTACTGTTGTGGAATTCCAGGCTGCTGTTTACAGAGCACACAGCCTATAATTCCTGTGCTATCTAAGCACACATCAGATTTCATCTTTTTGCAATAATGCTATCTTTAGCCTAAGTTTGCTAAAATCCACTCACCGGTCATCCCATCATTCATCCAAGAAAGGCAGCACCACAAAAGCTTATCTTCTCATCAGGCCATTCCAGCAAAAACTGACTAGCCGACGCCTAATCATAGGCTTTTATTAAACTCAAAAGATCTCACACAGGAGGTGATTGGCTGCAGCAACCAATCCCCTCCCCCATGGGCGGGAACCTCACAGGATGTTCCCTCCTCACAGGAAAATGACAATACCTGGACATTCCTTCCAACAGGAGACGTCATACATGAATACAATAACGTAGGATGGCTAAAGTTACCATTGATAGGAATTCTTATTCTGCGCTATTCCATAGAATAACACATATTAAGATTATACTATTATTGAATGGGGGAGGGAAGCTATCTGCAGATGCACGCTACGAAGTCCAACCAATGTTGATCAGACATAGCAGAGACAAGAGCGCCCATCCGCCTATAACCAATGATGTCATTGCAGAGCGAGCATATCTCCTCCTTAACGATCGTCCATGCTAATGCACAGAGGGCCCCCGTTGGTGGACATATCCGCACCCTGCAAACATCACACTCCAACCTCAAGACGTTTTCCCCTATCAGACGGGATTCAACCAGCCTCAGACTACCCCAATCAGCTCTTTTAGAGCGGGTTGCGGAAGTACTAACACTGGGTGACACTATGACAATACATATTAAATACATCTCCATAAAAATCTCCACAACAGTACACACGGTTGAAAATTCCGCCAGCAAAAGTCTGATGTGAGCTTTTGGTCGGAAATTCCAACCATGTGTATGCTCCATCAGACTTTTGCTGTAGTCATTTCCGCCAGCAAAAGGATGAGAGCAGGTTCTCAAATTTTCCAACGGAAAAAATTCCTATTGGAAAATTTGATGGTCTGTAGCAATTCCGACGCGCAAAATTCAGACGCATGCTCGGAAACAATTTGACGCATGCTTGGAAGCGTTGAACTTTATTTTCTCGGCTCGTCGTAGTGTTGTACTTCACCGCGTTCTTGATAGTCGGAAGTTCAGAGAACTTTTGTGTGACCGTTTGTATGCGAGCCAAGCTTGAGCGAAATTTTTCCAATGGAAATTCCGCTCCTGTGTACAGGGCATTAGAGTGTAGCAGATTCATTCAGAAACAAGGATAAAATGCTTCCACAATAAAAGGAAAAAACGTCAAAATGGACTTACAACGGTTGAGGCTGTGCTCACCCAGCAAGGGGGGAAACATGCGGTCTTCCTAGTGCACAGATGGAAAAAGCCTGTCTCCATGCAGGGTTAAGCCCTGTACACACGATCGGATTTCCTATGGTTTTTAAACCAATGAATTTTTCCATCGGAAAACCGATGAAGCTGACTTCCATCAGTCTTGCCTACACACCATCAGTCAAAAAACCGACCATTCCAAACGCGGTGACGTAAAACACTCCGATGAGCCGAGAAAAATGAAGTTCAATGCTTCTGAACATGCGTCAACTTGATTCTGAGCATGCGTGGGTTTTTTAACCGATGGACTTGCCCATAGACGATCGGAATTTGCTAACGGTTTTTTATCCATCGGAAAAATTTAAAACATGTTCTATTTTTTAACACCGATGGAAAAAAGACCGATGGGGCCCATACATGATCGGTTTGTCCGATGAAAAAAATCCATCTGACTGTTTTCATCGGTAAAACCGATCGTGTGTACGCAGCTTTAGTGTGGTCACTCTCTCTCTGCTCTGTGGGGGTTTTTCAGGTGGGTGAATGAATTAGTGGGAAGAGTCGGGGCAAAAAAAGCCTCTCAGTACTTTGATTGGCAGAGGCGCCCGATGTGGTTTTTCAAAGGATAGACACTAGTCTCCTGCTTTAGTAAAACATCCAATAACTTTATTTCACCAAATAAAATGCACTTCATGGCTTTAAACTGCCACTTCCACAGTTTAGGGTGATACAATTGGTGTCTAGTATTAGCTGGTAGTGTGCTAAACTTGGGAAAAATTCTTTATTGACCAATGGGTGGAGTGTAGAGTTTGTGGTAGTGATGTCATCTAGGTGTATCACATGTAGAATTGTAGAATAAGATTTGCCCCACCATAGATTCAGTAGTGTTTGCTGCAAAGTTTGTGAACTTCAAGCAAGATTTATGAACTGTTAGAAAGCCAAACCCAAGCAGATTTGCTCATCCCTAATTAGCTCATACTGCAATGATCACACTACAAAGGGTGGAGCTTACCAAAGGTCAACTAGAGCTTGGAAGTTCTTCTGGAACAACAAGTTTCAGCATTGTCTTGTAGGCTCCTGATGCTCCTGCGGTGACCACTTATGATCATTGAGCTGCTAAGGAACCTTCTTTATCATTCAGATGGACCTACAGCAGCATGGTGTCCAAATAAGGCTCTGATGTTGAGGATTTGCATTTTTCCCTTCTTTAACCAACAACTATATATAACCACTGATCCCAGCTAAGTAACATTTTGAAATGTATATTTTTTTTACCTAGCATGAAGACACTGGAGAGAAAAAAATATTGTAAAAGGTCTTCTAGGTAAAAAATACAATTAGCCGCTTGCCGACCAGCCACTGTCATTATACGGCGGCAGGTCGGCACAATCCCGCGAACCGCCGTAGCTGTATGTCGGCTCCTTTAAGCGGGATAGCAGGCGCACGCTCGCTACACAACGGGGGTGCCGATGCTCGAGGCCGGCAGTCGAGATGACCATCGGCCATGCGCGATCGCGGGCACGAGAGGCAGAACAGGGACGTGTGTGTGTAAACACACACATCCCAGTTCTGTGAAGAGAGGAGAGAGAGATCGTGAGTTCCTACGAGCTGGGAACCACAATCTGTCATCTCCTATAGTCAGTCCCCTCCCCCCACAGTTAGAACACACACTAGGGAACACAGTTAACCCCTTGATCGCCCCCTAGTGTTATCCTCTTCCCTGCCAGTGACATTTACACAGTAATCAGTGCATTTTTATAGCACTGATCGCTGTATAAGTGCCAATGGTTCCAAAAATGTGTCAAAAGTGTCCGATATGTCTGCCATAATGTCGCAGTCCTGATAAAAATCGCATAGTAAAAAAAATAATAATAATAAATATGCCATAAATCTATCCCCTATTTTGTAGATGCTATAACTTTTGCGCAAACCAATCAATATACACTTTTCGTGATTTTTATTACCAAAAAAATGTAGAAGAATACGTATCAGCCTAAACTGATGAAAAAATTCACTTTTTTAAAAAAAAATGGGGATATTTATTACAGCAAAAAGTACAAAATATTGTGTTTTTTTCAAACTCGACGCTCTTTTTTTGTTTATAGCGCAAAAAATACAAACCGCAGAGATGATCAAATACATCCAAAAGAAAGCTCTATTTGTGGGGAAAAAAGGACATCAATTCTGTTTGGGTACAATGTCGCACGACCGCGCAATTGTCAGTTAAATCAACGTAGTGCCGAACCGCAAAAAATGGCACGGTCATGGAGCAGCCAAATCTTCCGGGGCTGAAGTGGTTAAATACACCGTTGAAATGCACATGCTTAAAGGTTTTCTACCAATGTATTTGTAGTTTTGGTCAGTCAATTTTGTGACTCACGCTCCTCTTGAGCAGAAGACGCACTTATCTCCCAGTTCAGTTTTGATGCTTCCTGTGTCACCTCTCCTCCTTTTATTGGAACATAAAATAATAACATCATTGCTTCTGTCCAATGAGAAGGAAGCTTATCCAGGACCTTCATATACTGTACACTGAGAATTGGTTACACTTCAAAATTGCACAAAAAAGTTCTTATAACTTCCATCTCTGGTTCTCCTCTCAGATTACACGGTGCAGAATATAATACGACTGGTGATCTCGGGAATTGTTTTATCTGCTGCTTTATGTTTCACCTACTTCCACAACAAGTGGTAGAGAAGAGGAAGAAGAACTTCTAGGAATCTGAGGAACTCAATGAAACATCAAACAAGTAAATACGGAAAAGTTCTTGGTTGAATTTAAAGGAACTTCAGCATTTTTCGAATAAACTTATATTCACCAAAAAAACTTGACATTATTCTAAAAAGAATATTAGTGATTAAACTAATGAGCTTAAACACTGAATACAGTGAGCCGTGGACAAAGTAGAAGTGGTCACTGAGGTCACACATGGAGGAGAGTTTATCAGGAAGGAAATAAAGTGGTTTTCTTGAAAAAACTAAGATAAGATCTAAAACACAAATGTCACGCTTTACTGATTATGTTATTTAACCACTTAAGCCCCGGACCAATACGCAGCATAAAGACCAGGTCACTTTTTGCGATTCGGCACCGCGTCGCTTTAACTGACAATTGCGCGGTCGTGCGACGTGGATCCCAAACAAAACTGATGTCCTTTTTTTCCCACAAATGGAGCTTTCTTTTGGTGGTATTTGATCACCTCTGCGGTTTTTATTTTTTGCGCTATAAACAAAAATAGAGCGACAATGTGGAAAAAAATTCAATATTTTTTACTTTTTGCTATAATAAATATCCCCCAAAACATATATCAAAATTTCTTTTTTCCTCAGTTTAGGCCGATACGTATTCTACATATTTTTGGTAAAAAAAACGCAATCGCGTTTATTGATTGCTTTGCGCAAAAGTTATAGCGTTTAAAAAATAGGGGGTAGTTTTATGGCATTTCTATTAATTTTTTTTTTTTTTACTAGTAATGGCGGCGATCAGCGTTTTTTTTTCATGACTGCGACATTATGGCGGACACATCGGACACTTTTGACACATTTTTGGGACCATTGTCATTTTTACAGCGATCAGTGCATTAAAATTGCACTGGTTACTGTAAAAATGACACTGGCAGTGAAGGGGTTAACCACTAGGGGCGCTGAAGGGGTTAAGTGTGTCTAGGGGAGTAATTACTACTGTGTGGGGGGCGTGGCTACGAGTGACATGTGACCGATCTCCGCTCTGATTACACAGAGCGGAGATCGGTGACAGTGTCAGTAGGGGAGCGGGGAGATGTTGTGTTTACACCAACATCTCCCCGCTTCATGCCTCCGTGAGATGATCGTGGGGATCCCCGCCGCGATCGAGTCCGCGGGACTCGTGGTCCGACTCACGGGAAAGGCAGGGGGTCGCGAGCGCGCCGGCGCGCACGCGACCCCGACGGCGGGCAGTTAAAGGGCCACGTACAGGTACGTGATTGTGCCTGTACGAGCCATTCTGCCGACGTATATATACAGTGGCTGGTCCTTAAGTGGTTAATAAATGTTCCCAAAACTAAAGAATGTTTTCCTCCTAAAATCTTACTCATCCACTCTTGGCATTACACTTAAAGACATTGTTTAATGAAACATGTAAAATAAAAGAGACCCTGTCACCAAGCCAAAATAAAATTGCAGGTAAAGCACAGACAAATCAAGTATTTTATATTGTACTTGCTTTCTATAAATTATATTTTATTCGCTTGCATGGTGCCTTTGAATTTGCTAAAAAATTTGACTACTCCAGGAAAGTCAATTCCATAGCACAGACCCCTCCCTCATTGCACAATCTAGCCCTCTCTCTTCCGGAAGTGTCAGTTACTGTCCATGCTAGCCCAGCTCCTCCAACCTTCACCTCTCTAGAAAACCTTTGATGCAGCAGCTGGGAGAGGAATGCCGGGAAATATTATTAAGTATTTACTATTCTTGTTGGTATATCATACCTCCCAACATTTTGAGATGGGAATGAAGGACACCTACTAGTAAACCTATGTAGGCATAGGCCACCCCCCCGGCATGCCCCTTAAAGGGGAAATAATAAAAAAAGTTAATTAAATCCACAAGTGCTTTTTTTTTTACCACTACTATTCCTTTATATTGGCTTTTAACATTGACAAATGCAGCAATTTAGAATTTGGATAAAAGGTTTAGCACCGGGAAACACTTTTTGAAAGATAAAAAGTACATTTTATATACAACTATATAGATCAGACCAAAATGAGGGATAAATGAGGAGGAATGAGGGACAGAAAAAACATTGCTCCGAATCAGGGACAGTCCCTAAAAATCAGGGACAGTTGGGAGGTATGGGTATATCTCCACCAAATAGGTGTTTGTTTCAATTCTTATCAGTACTAGACATGTGCAATTCGTTTAGTTACGAATTCGTTATTCATCAAAATTCTTTATATTCGATAAACATAAGGAATGAACGAACGGTTTACTAAAATTACCAACGAACAACGAATTATCGAAAAGAACAAATATGGAAAACAACGAAAATACTAAATTACTAAATTAGAAACAGCAAAAATACGAAGGAGTGAAAAGACGAAAACATAGAAACAACGAAAATACCGAACAAAGATTCAAAATAATGAAAATCAAAATGAATGAAAACTCGAAATTACAAAATTACGAATATTCGGAAAACGGAAATCAAAACAACGAAAATACCGAACAAAGATTCAAAATAACGAAAATCAAAATGAGCGAAAAAAAACAAAAAAAAACGAAATTACGAATATTCGGAAAACGGAAATCAAAACAACGAAAATACCGAACAAAGATTCAAAATAACGAAAATCAAAATGAACGAAAAAAAAACAAAAAAAAAAGAAATTACGAATATTCGGAAAACGGAAATCAAAACAACGAATTTGTTTGGTTCTGAAATATTTCTGGACGTTGGCCAATAAGCTTGTCCCTTCCCATGAAGAGGTTGTCCCTTCCCCCAATGAGCTTGTTTCTTATTCCCTTGTGTGTTTTTCTGTGTTAGACTGCAGTGCATTCCATCCACAGTCCAGATAGGGTGTGGTTGGGTAGGTGGCACTGTTTTGGTGGATTTGTGAGTTAAGTTGTGACTTGTGAGAGAGAAATTCTTTGTTTCTTAAGCATACTCTGTCTAGAATCTAATTTCTATATTACGAATTATGCCCCGATTACGAATCTACGAAAACAATGGTACAAAAGTACGAATAAATGAGCCAGTCAATCTCACGAAAGTACGAATTACAAAATTACGTCAAGTAGTGTTTCGAATAAACGGAAAATGTATTCTAACGAAAGTACGAATGTAATTAAATCTACAAAAGTACAATTTTCCAATCAATGGAAATTAGACACGGAAATACGAATCATTACAAATCAACGAAAATATAGTTCTTACGAAAATACCAACGTGGCCGAATATAAAATAAAATAAAAATAAGAATTTCGAATCAACGAAAATTAGACTAACGGAAAAACGAATCAACGGAAAAATAACCCTTACGGAAATACGAAAGAGTCCGAATACGATAACCCACGTCTTACGAAATTACGAATCGTTACGAATCAACGGAAACGAACAGAAGCAAAACCAAATAAACAAATTTTTATGTTGTGCACATGTCTATTCAGTACATATAACCCATAGGAGTTCCTGTAGTTTACAACCTATGTTTTTCAATTATTATGGGTAATTCTACCCCAAAAGTGCACCTGTTTTTATTCTCGTTGATACACCTACCCCATAGGATTGCCAGTGGGTTGTAACCCAAATTTACAATTAATATCAGTACATCTTCCCTAAGAGAGCACTTGTTTCTATTCGTATTGGTACATCATCACAGATAGATTGCCTGAGTTTACAATTCTTATTTGTAAATCTACCCCAAAGGAGTGCCTGCATGGTATCACCTGAGTCTACTATTTAGTAAGATAGCAATGGAAGCCAAACCTTGCCCAAGTGACAACACTGGACTCCAAGCAAATGTCCTTACAATCCTCTCATCCAGCTTGACCAATAATGGCAGGTATAAGGCCAGCAGTGTTCACCCTAAAATGTACTATGAGGTTTGGTTTGTCTAGACTATCATATCAGATAAGGCAAAACTGAGATCTGATTGGCTTTCACATTTTACATTCTCATGACATTGGTTATAACTCTGATGAAATGTCTATAAATAAAACTCAGGAAGTGAGAAGAAGTTCATAACTTCACAATCGTTGAAAGACAGCCACCCCTTCTTGATCCTGTCTACCATGTCAGCCAGTCGGGCACTGTGCGAGCTACCATGTTCCATGAGAAACACATTATGATACAATTTTTTTATTATAACCCTCTCTTAGTAATGGTGGGTAGGGATGAGCTTTGAGTTCGAGTCGAACCCATGTTCGACTCAAACATCGTCTGTTTAGTTGTTCGCCGAATTGCGAACATTATGGGCCGTTCGTGCCAAATTTGAGTGGCGCATCACGACCCATAATTCACTGCGGCATCACAGGGCATTGCTGGCTTATGATTGGCCAAGCATGCACTATGACCCGCATGCTTGGCCAATCACAGCGCCGTCTGTACAGAGAGCCGTAATTGGCCAAAGCCAGGGTGTCTTTGGCCAATAATGGCTCAGGGGGTTTAGTACACGCCCCACACTATATAAGGCCGCCTGCGTGGTGGCCTTGTGTAGTGTGTTGCGGCAGCGGTTGTTAAAAAAAGACAGAGAGAGAGAGCGAGAGATAGATAGTGTCATCTCTTTTGAGTTAGAGCAGACAGGTGAGTCAGTTAGCTGCAGTTACAGTGTGTAGAGGATATATATGCATCCTAGGTGTTGTATATATATATACATATATATATATACACTGTATTCAGTTTAGCTAGATCCCTTCCTGTTATTCTCTTCATAATATACTGACAGGCAGGCAGGAGATTGTGCTAGCTGCAGTATTTTCTATTAGTGTACTGTGTCCTTTGCACAGTGTGCACCTAAAGCTACCTGAATACAATTGCTGGTGTTCTCATACTAATACAGGCAGGGAGCTGCAGTATTTTAATTTAGTGTACTGTGTCCTTTGCACAGTGTGCACCTAAAGCTACTTGAATACAATTGCTGGTGTTCTCATACAAATACAGGCAGGGAGCTGCAGTATTTTAATTTAGTGTACTGTGTCCTTTGCACAGTGTGCACCTAAAGCAACCTGAAGACAATTGCTGGTGTTCTGATCATATTAATACCACAGGCAGGCAGCTTCAGTATTTACAGGTAATGTACTGTGTCCTTTGCACAGTGTGCACCTAAAGCTACCTGAAGACAATTGCTGGTGTTCTTCTGGTCCTATTAATACCACAGGCAGGCAGCTGCAGTATTTACAGTTAGTGTACTGTGTCCTTTGCACAGTGTGCACCTAAAGCTACCTGAAGACAATTGATGGTGCTCTGATCATATTAATACCACAGGCAGGCAGCTTCAGTATTTACAGTTAGTGTACTGTGTCCTTTTCACCATGTGCACCTAAAGCTACCTGAAGAAAATTGCTGGTGTTCTTCTGATCATATTAATACCACAGGCAGGCAGCTGCAGTATTTACAGTTAGTGTACTGTGTCCTTTGCACAGTGTGCACCTAAAGATACCTGAAGACAATTGCTGGTGTTCTCATACTAATAATACTACAGGCAGGCAGTTGATTCTGCTAGCTGCAGTATAATCAGTATATATACATCCCACCTTTGTGCAACTACATCTCACTGCAGGCCATTAGTATGTCTGGAAGGCCAATAAGGAGAGGCAGACAGTCACAAGCCAATAAAAGAGGGCAAGCAGGCTCTGTGCCTAGAGGCAACAGTGCTGGTCGTGGAGATGGTGCATCCTCATCAGCACGTGGCGGTGGGACATGCTTGTCCTTTTTTCCGGCAGCTGGACGTGTTGAGCCGCAACCTGCCGAAGACTTGGTAGAGTGGATGACCAAGCCGTCCTCATCCTTTTGTGGAATGTGCGGTTCCTCAGTGGCAGGTTCCCAAACGCCACTTTTTCTCACGGAAGGCGATTCCGGCTCTCTACCGGCATGTGGAAGGCAATGTCTTGGCCTCGCTGGACAGGGCAGTCAGTGGTAAGGTGCATATTACCGCTGAGTCATGATCCAGCAGGCATGGACAGGGAAGTTACCTATCTTTCACCGCACACTGGGTGACTCTGCTGGCAGCTGGGTAGGATGCAGGACAGGGTGCAGTAGTGTTGGAGGTTGTTCCGCCACCATGCCTCCAAAATGCTACTACTGGTGATTCTGACACACCTCTCTCCTCCACCCCCTCCTCTTCTTCTTCCTCCATGGCCTCTAACTGTGCTTTGTCCTCGGAACCAGCGGTGCTCCGTAGGCGTTCAAGTTGCTACGGAAGAACGCAGGCAAAAAGATGCCATGCGGTGCTTGAGCTGGTGTGCTTGGGGGACAGGAGCCACACTGGGGCAGAGATTCTGTCAGCTCTACAGGGGCAGGCTCAGAGGTGGTTGACACCACGCCAGCTTAAGCCAGGAATGGTGGTTTGCGACAATGGCACCAACCTCCTCTCCGCCCTCCAACAGGGACAACTGACCCATGTGCCCTGTTTGGCTCACGTCCTTAACTTGGTGGTGCAGCGGTTCTTGGGCAGGTTCCCGGGCTTACAGGAGGTCCTGAGGCAGGCTAGGAAACTCTGTGTGCATTTACGCTGGTCATATAATGCCAGTGCTCAGCTGGTTGACCTTCAAAAGGAATACAACCTGCCCAAGAACCGCCTACCGGTAATCTGTGACATGCCCACCAGGTGGAACTCAATGTTGGCCATGCTGCAGCAGCTGCACACGCAGCAGAGGACCATCAATGAGTATCTGTGCCAATATGGCACCAGGACAGGGTCAGGGGAGCTTGTTTTGTTTTTTTGCCACGCCAGTGGGTCATGATCAGGGATGCGTGCACTGTCCTGTCACCATTTGAGGAGGCCACGAGGATAGTGAGCAGTGACAGTGCATACATCAGTGTCACTGTCCCTCTTGTCCACCTGTTGGAGCACACGCTGCATGGAATAATGGACAGGGCGCTTGAGGCAGAACAGAGGGAGGAAGAGGAGGACTTCCTTACCTCTCAAGGCCCCCTTTATCCAGACAGTGTTCCTGCTGGTCCGCCTATCACACAGGAAGAGGAGGAGGAGGAGGATTGTGTCAGCATGGAGGTGGAGCCTAGCACTCAGCATCAGCAGCAGTCTTCAAGGGATCAATTACAATCCCAAGAAACCCATGGCTGGGAGGAGGTGGCTGCGGATCATGTCGTCCTGAGTGACCCAGAGGACTCCGGACCGAATGCTTTAGCAAACCTACGCTGCATGGCCTCCCTGATCCTGCAAAGCCTGCGGACGGATCCTCGTATTCGTGTGATCAAGGAGAGGGATCATTACTGGCTGGCAACCCTCCTTGATCCACGTTACAAGGGTAAGGTTTCGGACCTTATCTTGCTGTCGCAGAGGGAGCAGAGGATAAAACATCTTTGGGAGGCCTTGCAGAAAGGTCTGTGCAACGCATTCCCAAAGACTGTGAGGTTACAAAATCTTGGTCCTGGACAACGTGTTGCTGAGGCTTCGGTCAGTCAAAGAAGGAGCGGTGGAGAAGGTGGACGCCTGACCGATGCGTTCAGACAATTTTTTAGACCGCAGCCCCAAAGGTATGATCGGTTCCAGCAACCATCGCCAGCGTCTGTTTTACATGGTGTAGAAATACCTAGGGGCAAGATCAGACTTGGACACCTTTCCCACCGAAAATCCTCTGGGTTACTGGGTGTTGAGAATGGATCACTGGCCAGAGCTTGCACAGTATGCAATTGAGCTACTGGCCTGTCCTGCATCCAGCGTTCTTTCGGAACGCACATTCAGTGCTGCTGGAGGCTTTGTAACCAATCACAGGGTGCGCCTGTCCACTGAATCGGTCGATCAGTTGACCTTCATAAAAACGAATCAGTCTTGGATCACCAGCTACCAAGCATCTGATGCTGATGTAACAGAATATTTTTTTTTGAATGGGAGATCCCTTCAAGACTGCCTATGCTGATGCTGAGTGACTATCCTGTTATGCTTAGTGACTATCCTCTTCCTCCTCAATGTTCATGCTGATAGCTTGTAAGAACATTTTTGGTTCTGGCCACCGCCACCAGTGGCTAAGGCCCAATTTTCAGCCCCTGTTTAACAGGGGCGTGTAATTGCAATTTCTGATGCAATACTTTGCAGCAGGGCTCATTCCTGCGCTCCAACTATAGTATCTGTGAGGTGTTGCAGTGTTGTGGCACCAGCACCAGTGCCTAAGGCCCAATTTTTCAGCCCGTTTAACAGGGGCATGTAATTACAATTTTTGATGCAATACTTTGCAGCAGGGCTCATTCCTGCGTTCCAACTAGAGTATCTGTGAGGGGTTGCAGTGTTGTGGCACCAGCACCAGTGCCTAAGGCCCAACTTGTCAGCCCCTGTTTAACAGGGGCGTGTAATTACAATTTTTGATGCAATACTTTGCAGCAGGGCTCATTCCTGCGCTCCAACTAGAGTATCGGTGAGGGGTTGCAGTGTTGTTGGACCAGCACCTGTGCCTAAGGCCCAATTTTTCTGCCCCTGTTTAACAGGGGCGTGTAATTACAATTTTTGATGCAATACTTTGCAGCAGGGCTCATTCCTGCGCTCCAACTAGAGTATCTGTGAGGGGTTGCAGTGTTGTGGCACCAGTGCCTAAGGCCCAATTTTTCTGCCCCTGTTCAACAGGGACATGTAATTACAATTCTTGATCTAATAATTCACAGCAGGGCCCATTCCTGCGCCCACCAAGAGTAACTGTGAGGGCTTACAGTGTTGTGGCAACACCACCACCAAAGGCCCAATTTTTCTGCCCCTGTTCAACAGGTGCATGTAATTACAATTCTTGATATAATATTTTACAGCAGGGCCCGTTCCAGCGCCCACCAAGAGTAACTGTGAGGACTTACAGTCTTGTGGCACCAGCACCAGCACCACCACCACCAAAGGCCCAATTTTTCTACTACTGTTCAACAATGACATGAAATTACAATTCTTGATATAATAGTTCATGGCAGGGCGTTCCAGCTCCCACCAAGAGTAACTGTGAGGGCTTACAGTGTTGTGGCAACACCAACACCTAAGGCCCAAATTTCAGCTGAGTATATAGGGCAGGCCCCTACTTTCAAACATCCAACTTACAAACGACTCTTACTTGCAAACGGAAGGAGACAACAGGAAGTGAGAGGAAATCTACCCCTAGGAAGGGAAATTCTATCCTGTAAGAGTTAATATGGGAAAACATGTCTCCTCTCCACTGATGCTTTATCACCAATCCTTGTTTCACTAAAAAACCCAAATTTTCAAAAAACATTTGTCATTGGGACATAAAGTGAGGTGAAATCTTCTGAAGAGGTGCACAGACAGCAAAAAAAATGTTACAGGGGTGATAACCCTTCCCTATGTTTTCCAAAAATCTTAAAAATAGATTTTTTGGCTGGAGCTACACTTTAAAAATTTACCAGTTCTAAATTACAAACAGATGCTACTTAAGAACAAACCTACAGTCCCTGTCTTGTTTGCACCGCCTGTATACTGCTGTTCAGAGTATATAGGGCCTGGGGGCCCCACGCCTTTCCTTTTTTTAATTTGGGTGCGGGGTTCCCCTTAAAAACCAAACAAGACCCAAAGGGGCTGGTAATGGGCTTGGGGGTGGGGGGGGGTACCCATGCCATTTTTCTCAATGATTTTCATCCATATTGCTGGGACCAGACATTACATTAAAGCCGCAAGCAGTTTTAAACGACTTTTTTTCCTTTAGAAATGTCATTTTGTGCAGGGACAGTTCTAAACACGGGAAACAGGGGCGGGGTCATCCGTTTACATCACCAGGTGGCCCCATCCTCAGCTAGTTAACAGCTGTCATTGTGAAGAAGATTCAGTCAGCGGGAGCCTCCCATGGAGGGGGAGTTGTTGTGGGGGTTTTTTTCGTCCGTCTGCGCTGTGATCGAGGATGGATAGACATCGCAGGACAGTTTTATTTTTTTTATTTTTTTAATAAAGGACTTGTCCCAAATTATCTACTGTCATTTTTAGCATTTTGACACTTTTTTGGTGAATAAGTAGGGGTACAATGTACAATGTACCCCATACCCATTCGCATAGGGGGGTGGGATATGGGGGTCCCCTTGTTAAAGGGGTCTTCCAAATTACAATAAGCCCCGCCCCCGCCCGCAGACCCCCAAAACCACCGGGCAAGGGTCCAATGTCAGTATTCTAATTATAGTGTAGATAACTTGGCTGGTTCCGGGGGAAGATGAAATGCTGAGTCCGGTGTGGTTGTACTGAGTCTGATTAGTGCAGACCAGACTGGGCTTCTCAGGTCACCCTGGCCCCCTAATAGACACAGGGTAACTTACACATAACAGGGGCCTGGGGAGCTGAACCAGGAGTTTCCTGACCCCTCTAAGGTAAGCTGGGTTTCACAGGCCCCCCCACCCAAAGTGACTCCCGTCACAGAAAGCATGACCATTCTGCTCATGGAGTGCCAATTTGATGCTGCTTTGATGCAACTTGAGTTCCAGAAATTGCAAAGTGGCATCAAAGTCACACTACATGAATAGAACTATTTTCCCATTAGCAAAAAAAAAAAAAAAACACAAACGCATGCATAATGCATAAAAAAAGAGTAATCAAATTGCGAAATGCATCACAAAACACCCCGGAAAAACACATCAACCACAACTTGCATAGATGTGAACCTAGCAAATACAAGACAGCATTTTAGTGTGCAGTCAAAGTTGTAATGCATTTGGATTTTTTTTAAATGTGATTAAAGGGGAACTAACCCTTTAACTACTCTCTGCGCCTTTTTGCTTCCATGATGCCAGCATCCCTCAATGTGTTGTATGGATGTCACAGGGACAGGAAGTGAAGGAAAATCTCCCCAATGGAGTCACAGACTGAAAAAAAAATGACAGAAATTTTAAACTCTTTTCTACTTAATCCCAACCTAAAACACACCCGTGTAGATGGAGTTGGGCTTTAACTGATCTGACTACGTTAAAGTGAAATCTGTTTGCTGTCTTTCTGAATACCAGCCCGTGTTCTTATCAGTTTGAACTGTTAGGAAATATTCTACAGAAATGGCTCAGGAAGTGCAAGACCCGTCATAAATTCTGTTGTAAAGCAAATACCCGTCACTCACGGTACTGGATGGGACCAGCATGTCTGTCTTCATTTTTACCATATTACTGTGTAAGTACAAATATCTTATATTATATATATTATGTGAATTTTAGCTGAGAGACGTCTTGTGAGTTTGTATTACACAGACAAAGCCAGACATAAACCATAACCACAAGCTATAGACGTCATTTTGAAACAGATGATCTTTATTACGTGTAATGATTAGAGGAGGTTGGGCTCCTCTTTTATATTTATAATACTTGTTAATGTTATTGTCTGTTGGGGACCCTTCATGTTGGTTCATGTAAAATTTAACACATGCTGTGACTATTGGGTGGTGTAATTTATCACCCTGCAGTCTGGTGAGCTGGTGGCATTTTAAACTCAGAAGGCAGCCAAGAGACAAAGATTAGAAAAAGCGTCCATTCTTCTCCAATGAGGTGGGGCTGCAGAGCTTACACCCATCACATATAGTTATTACCTTGACCGCTTACAGTCTTTGGTGAACTTTAACTTGGAACCTTGCTTCCACCATCCCTTTCCATTCGGAATTTTGTAGCTCCATGTTTGAAAAGTCTGAACTAGCCACTTGAAGGAGTGCAGAGGACATATGGTCATTACCATTACCATGACCAGTCTTTGGTGAAATTTAGCTTAGAACCTTGTTCTACCATCACTTTGCATTTGAACTTTTGTGGCTCTATGATTGAAAAGAGTCTGAACTAGCTACTTAAAGGAGTGCAGAGCTTACACTCAACACATAGTATCGTTGCCATTACTTTGACCACTTATGGTCTTTAGTGAACTTCAACTTTGAACCTTGCTTCCTCCATCCCTTTCCATTTGAAATGAAATTGAAATTTTGGGGTTCCATATTTGAAATGATTCTGAATTAGCCACTGGAAGGAGTGAAGAGCTTATACTCAACAAAATAGCGTCATTACTATTACCATGACCACTTACGGTCTTTGGTAAACTTTGGCTTTGAACCTTGCTTCTACCATCCCTTACCATTTGGAATTTTGTGGCTCCATGTTTGAAATTAGTCTGAATTAGCTGCTTAAAAGAGTGCAGAGCTTATCTCAACACACAGGGTCATTACCTTGACCGCTTACAGTCTTCGACTTCAACTTTGAACCTTACTTACACCATTTTCCTTTTGAAATTTTGTGATTCCATATATGAAATGAATCTGAATTAACCATTCAAAGGAGTGCGAAGCTTACACAAAACAAATAGGGTTATTACCCTTACCATTACCACTTATGGTTTTTGGTGAACTTTAGCTTAGAACCTTGCTTCTAGCATCCATTTCCATTTGGAATTTTGTGGCTCCATGTTTGAAATGAGTCTGAATTAGCCTTTGGAAGGAGTGAAGAGCTTATACTCAACGAATAGGGTCACTACCATTACCATGACCACTTACAGTCTTTGGTGAATGTTAGCTTTAAACCCTATATCTACCACCCCTTTCCATTTGGAATTTTGTGGCTCCATGTTTGAAATGAGTCTGAGCTAGCTACTCAAAGCTTAACCACTTGACAACTGGGCACTTAAACCCCCTTCCTAACCAGACGAATTTTCAGCTTTCGGTGCTCTCACATTTTGAATGACAATTACTCAGTCATACAACACTGTACCCATATGAAATTTTTGTCCTTTTTTCACACAAATAGAGCTTTCTTTTGGTGGTATTTAATCACTGTTGGGTTTTTTATTTTTTGCGCTATAAGAGAAAAAAGACTGAAAATTTTGTAAAAAAAATGAATTTTTCTTTGTTTCCGTTATAAAATTTTGCAAATTAGTATTTTTTCTTCATACATTTTGGCCAAAATTTATACTGCTACATATCTTTGGTAAAAATAAGTACAAATTGGTGCATATTTTTTGGTCTTTGTGAAAGTTATAGAGTCCACAAGCTATGGTGCCAATATCTGAAAATTGATCACACCTGAAGTACTGACGACCTATCTCATTTCTTGAGACCCTAACATGCCAGAAAAGTACAAATACCCCCCAAATGACCCCTTTTTGGAAAGAAGACATTCCAAGGTATTTAGAAAGAGTCATTGTGAGTTTTTTGAAGTTGTCATTTTTTCCCACAATTCTTTGCAAAAATCAAGATTTTTTTTTCTTTTTTTTTTTTCCACAAAATTGTCATATTAGCAGGTTATTTCTCACACACAGCATATGCATACCACAAATTACACCCCAAAACACATTCTGCTATTCCTCCCGAGTATGGCGATACCACATGTGTGAGACTTTTACACAGCGTGGCCACATACAGAGGCCCAACATGCAGGGAGCACCATCAGGCGTTCTGGAGAACCCAGGCCAATTCTGACATTTCTCTCCTACATGTAAAAATCATAATTTGTTTGCTAGAAAATTACATAGAACCCCAAAACATTATATATGTTTTTTTAGCAAAGACCTTAAAGAATATAATGGTGGTCATTGCAACTTTTTATCTTGCACGGTATTTGCGCAGAAATTTTTCTAACGCGTTTTTTACGGAAAAAAAACAGTTTTGTGCCTAAAAGAAAAAAAAAACAGTAAAGTTAGCCCAATGTTTTTGCATAATGTGAAAGATGAAGTTACGCCGAGTAAATAGATACCTAACATGTCACCCTTCAAAATTGCACACGCTCGTGGAATGGCGCCAAACTTCGCTACTTAAAAATCCCCATAGGCAACGCTTTAAATATTTTTACTGGTTACATGTTTTGAGTTACAGAGGAGGTCTAGGGCCAAAATTATTGCTCTCGCTCTAACGTTCGCAACGATACCTCACATGTGTGGTTTTAACACCGTTTTCATATGTGGGCGGGGCTTACGTATGCGTTCACTTCTGCATGCGAGCTCGCGGGGGCAGGGGCGCTTTAAAAAAAATATATATATTTTATTGTTCATTTTACTTTATTTATTTTAGTTTGACATGTTTTTCCGCCCCAAATTTTTTTTTGATCACTTTTATTCCTATTACAAGGAATGTAAACATCCCTTGTAATAGGAATATGGCATGACAGGTCCTCTTTACAGTGAGATATGGGGTCAATAAGACCCCACATCTCACCTCTAGGCTGGGAAGCCTGAAAAAACAAACAAAAAAAAAAACAATCCTGGCTTTGATCGTAGCGGTGAGTCGGTAGAAGCACCGGAGGGCAGCGGGAGGGGGGGCATCCCCTCTCACCTTCCGTAAGAGCGATCAAGCGGTGGAACAGCCGCTATGATCGTTCTTATGGTATAGGGAATCGCCAGCTGAAAAAGCGAATATCTGAATGATGCCTGTAGCTGCTCCCATCATTCAGATATCCTTGCACAAATTCAAGGACGTCATATGACGGCCGGCGGGCGGGAAGTGGTTATTGCAGAGTATTGTCGGGTATTGCAGAGTATTGCCGGGTATTGAGGAGTATTGCCGGGTATTGAGGAGTATTGCCGGGTATTGCGGTGTATTGCCGGGTATTGCAGAGTATTGCCGGGTATTGAGGAGTATTGCCGGGTATTGAGGAGTATTGCGGGGTATTGCGGGGTATTGCCGGGTATTGCCGGGTATTGAGGAGTATTGCAGGGTATTGCGGAGTATTGCAGGGTATTGAGGAGTATTGCAGGGTATTGAGGAGTATTGCAGGGTATTGTGGAGTATTGCCGGGTATTGTGGAGTATTGCCGGGTATTGTGGAGTATTGCCGGGTATTGTGGAGTATTGCAGGGTATTGAGGAGTATTGCGGAGTATGGCAGGGTATTGCGGAATATGGCAGAGTATTGCACAGTATGGGCAGAGTATGGGCAGGGTATTGCACAGTATGGGCAGGGTATTGCACAGGGTATTGCAGAGTATGGGCAGGGTATTGCACAGGGTATTGCAGAGTATTGCACAGGGTATTGCAGAGTATTGCACAGGGTATTGCAGAGTATTGCACAGGGTGTATTGCAGAGTATTGCACAGGGTGTATTGCAGAGTATTGCACAGGGTGTATTGCAGAGTATTGGCAGAGTATTGCACAGGGATGGCTGAGCAGGGATGGATGGATGGCTGGATCTGTGACTGCAATTGTCACAGATCCAGCCCACAGCTGACATGGGGGAGGGAGCGGACATGATCCGCTCCCTCCCCTCTCCTCTCACACTGTACCGATCGGTACAGAGAGGGGAGGGAGGAACCGGCGTCATCACATGACGCCGGTCTGTTAACAAGTGATCACTCCGTCATTTGACGGAGCGATCACGTGGTAAACGGCCGCGATTAGCGGCCATCTACCGTGATCCGTGATGCGCCGGGTCTTCCGGACCCGGCGGTCACGGACATATCCTGGAGCGCGCCCCAGGGGGCACGCGGGAGCAAGATTCTGTGAGGACGTCCCTGGGACGTCCACTCAGGATAACTCGACCGCGCTGTGGACGTCTTTTGTACATGGCGCGGTCGGGAAGTGGTTAAACAAGCTTAACTTAACACATAGGGGGAGATTTACTGAAACTGGTGCACACAGTTGTGCTTATTAACCAATCAGCCAGGTTTTGTCAAAACCTAAAGAGGAGTTCCGCCTGGAGATTCAAAAATTAAAAGTCAGCAGCTTCAAATACTGTAGCTGCTGACTTTTAATATATAGACACTGTCCAGGGAGCCCGGGATGTCGGGACCCTAGCCGATTTTTAGATCGGCAGTGAGATGCTGCGGCCGCCATTCGTCGTAAGGGAAACTGTCAATCAAGCATTTTGGCTTCACAGCCGATTCCCTACTGCGCATGCGTGAAGCACATTTTGCTTTCTAAATGGCCCGTGGCGGGGGGAAGAAGAAGGGGGGCCGAACTTCAGAGGGACGGCGCCTCAGCGCCTTCTCCCGGAAGTGGGGAAGGGTACTGTACCTGTCAAAAACAGATGCCAAATGTGGCACCAGAGGGGGGGAAGCAGACCAGTGGAAACTAGTTGAACAAACTGAAGTTAGAAGCTGATTGGCTACCTTGCACAGTTGCACCAGATTCTGTGTGCACCGTTTTTAGTAAATCAGCCCCATAAAGGGTCATTACCATTGCCACAAACATTTACAATCTTTGGTGAACGTCAATGTGGAACTTTGCTTCCACTGTCCCTTTGGCATGGTTCCATGTTTGAAATAAGTCTATTATTTGAAGGATTGCAGAGCTTACATTCACCATATATTATCATTTTGTGTTAGCTGACGTGTTTCTGACATTGCCCAAAAAGAGAAAGATCATTATTGGTCATTAAAAGATACAACAAGGTATGCCTTTATGCCCTCAACCCCAATCACACTGCTCAAATGTATACATACCTCCATCCTCTACTGCCCATTTCATGTTTGCACAGTCTATCCACCACAAGTATACTTATCCTAAAAAAATGGTTGAGATTTTTTTTTAAATATTTGAATTATATAAATATTTATATCTTTAATTCCGAAAAAAAAATCTTATTTTATTTTTATTTTTTTTCAGGGACAAACATGGGAAAATCAGGTGAGTACACGAGGCATAGCAAGGTGCTATAAATTACAAATATTGCACAACTATAAAAATCTACCACCTAAAATACAAAAAGGACATGTGTGTCAGCTATTGATTGTGTGTCAGAGCAGCGACTCCTCCCTTTTAGCCCCTCCCCATCAGCCTTATTTGAGCTTTCAGAGACAGTGGGGTTATTAAGGCCCCTTTCACACTGGGGTGGTTTTCAGGCGCTATTTTTAGCGCCTGCAAACCGAGCCTAAACAGCGACTCCTGTCTCTCCAATGTGAAAGCCCCGAGGGCTTTCACACTGGAGCGGTGCGCTAAAAAAAAGTCCTGCAAGCAGCATCTTTGGAGCGGTGAGAGGAGCGGTGTGTTTACCGCTCCTACACCGCTCCTTCCCATTGAAATGAATGGGATACCGCGGTAATACCACCCGCAAACCGCGGCTGTAGCCGTGGTTTGCGGGTGGTATTAACCCTTTTTCGGCCGCTAGCGGGGGTTAAAACCGCACCGCTAGCGGCCAAATACCTCTGCAATCCAGACGGTATAGCGCCACTAAAAATAGCGGCGCTATACCGCCATCGCCCCCCACCGCCCCAGTGTGAAACCGGCCTTACTACAACTGGAGAGTGCAAAACCTGGTGTAGCTCTGCATAGAAACCAATCAGCATCCAGGTTTTTCTTGTCAACGCTTAATTAAACAAGCTGAGTTCAGAAGCTGATTGGCTACTATGTACAGCTGCACCACATTTTGCACTCTCCAGTTTAGCCCTGGTTCACACTGGTGCGTTTTGACATGCGATTTGGCATGTCAAATGGCATGTCAAAACGGCGGTATTTGCCGCAAATTGCCGGCAATGGCACGTCCTAATCGGTGCGACGCCGCATCTGCGGCGCTGCACCGATTTCAAAAAGTAGTTTCTGTACTACTTTTTGCGATTTTGGCCCGCGATTTACATTGACATCTGTGCAGAAACCTGCACAGATGTCTCTGTAATCGCCGCCAAAATCGGGACTGACAGGCAGGAGTGAAATCGTGCGACTTCAGCTGAACTCGCACGGCTTCACTCTCGCAGCCCAGTGTGAACCTGGGCTTAAGAAAATCAACATCAAAGTGTCTGAAACAGACAGCTACGTCTATTCTCTCTCTCTTTGGTTAACCCAGCGTTTCTCAACTCCAGTCCTCAAGGAGGCCCTATACAGTAGGTCACGTTTTCAGGCTTTCCATTATTTTGCACAGGTGATTTGATCAGTTTCACTGCCTTAGTAATCATCACAGCAGTTTCATCTGAGGGAAATCCTGAAAACATGACCTGTTGGGGCACCTAGAGGGCCGGAGTTGAGAAACACTGGGTTAACCCATTGGGGAATATTTATAAAGCAGTTAACCTGACATTTGCCAAACATTCACTGCAGCTGAATCTTCCAGGGGTGTGTTTTTTTTAAATGGCTGATTGATTCACCAACAGTGAATGTTTGGTAAATGTCACATTCACTACATTATAAATATGCCCCTAATAGAGTTCTGGGAATCCTGTAAGCCTATCGACTTATTTGTAATTTTTTTTGTAAAACCATTTGCTTTTTAGCTATTATTATGCTCTCTCCCTCTCTCTCTCTCTATCGGTGGCGGCTGGTGCCCAAAATTTTTGGGGGGCACAAACAAACTTAAAAAAAAACATCAAACGCAGACACTGTGCCATCAAACGCAGCTACTGTAACCATCAATTGTTGCCAGTGTTGCCAGTGTGCCCCATCAATTGCTGCCAGTGTGTGCCCATCAATTGCCACCAGTGTACTGCCAGTGTGCCCAATCAATTGCTGCCAGTGTGCCCATAAATTGCCGCCAGTTTGCCCATCAGTTACGCCAGTGTGCTGCCAGTTTACCCCATCAATTGCCACCAATGTGCTTCCAGTTTGCCCCATCAAATGCCGCCAGTGTGCTGCCAGTTTGCCCCATCAATTGCCACCAATGTGCTGCCAGTTTGCCCCATCAAATGCCGCCAGTGTGCTGCCAGTTTGCCCCATCAATTGCCACCAATGTGCTGCCAGTTTGCCCCATCAAATGCCGCCAGTGTGCTGCCAGTTTGCCCCATCAATTGCCACCAATGTGTTGCCAGTTTGCCACATCAATTGCCACCAATGTGCTGCCAGTTTGCCCCATCAAATGCTGCCAGTGTGCTGCCAGATTTGCCCCATCAAATGCCACCAGTGTGCTGACAGATTTGCCCCATCAAATGTTGCCAGTGTGCCCCGCCCGGAACTTACCTGTCTCGGTCAAAGCTGTCCTCCGAGTCCTCGATGTCTTCTCCCTTCTCCCGTCCTCTTCCGTCTTCTGCTATGACACAGTGACGCTGTGTCACAGCGCCTGTCGCTTCAGCCAATCAGGTGACCGGTAACTAGGCCCGGTGCACCTGATTGGCTGAGAGGCGGGTCTGGGTTAGCGATTCCCTAACACAGCACTACGTGAGCAGCGAACGCACAGTAGTGCGTCCACTGCTTAACAATTTGGAAGCACATTAGAGCCCACAGGCTCTAATCGGGAAGCCTATTAGAGCCTATGGCTCTAATTAGGTACTTCCAAGACACCCCCACCGCTGTAATTCAGAAGCCTGGCGCTCGACAAGAGGCCGGACACCTGAATAGTGTGCGGCAGCGGCGACAATAGATTCATGTAATGCATGAATCTATCTTTTGTTGATTCACGTGTCTAGGAGAGAGGGGGCGCCCTTAAGTTGTTTAAGCACGCCCCGCAAAGACGTGTAGTTTATTTATAAAACCACCCCCAACTTATCAGCTCTGCCCATCAATTTTACATTTGACCTCTTCTTTAGCCATCCGCCCCTTACACAATATAATACTAATACACCCCTTGCCGAGTTTTACGAGCATTGGGAGCGTGCGGCAGCGCCTGTCACAATGTCGTCTTCATTGCGCAGGCGCCGTCTACAGCTGATTCACAGCTGTTTATGTTCGCCATCTTTCACTGCGCCTGTGCAGTCCAGGGCGGGCATTATTCGATGGGGGATCCATCTCATCAGAACACCTGCCCTGTGCCGAATGTACTTTTTTATACCAAATTCTAGGCAATACCAAACATTCTCCGCAGGACAGAAGGTAAAGGGAAATCTCCCCAACAGAGTCCTGGATAGCAATGAAAACCTAGCATGGGATCTAACCCCTAACAACTCCATCCAAAACAAAGAAAACATTTAGTTGAACATACACTACTATTATACTGCGCAAGCTCCTTACTTGTCTTCTGTCTTCTGCAGAAGGTGCCACCAGACCGGTGGTGACCCTCACATCCAACTGGGGGAATATATTGGCAGGTGACCCTATGACCCTAAAATGTAATGTGTCATCTACTACACCAGAGACCCACTGGACCTATAGCTGGTACAAAGACAAGACATTGATAGAAGGAGATCAGCAGACCCTTCAAATAACATCTTCGTCAGTGAAGGACAGTGGAGATTACCAGTGCCAGATAATTTCCAGTGATATCAGCGATCCCATCACAATGTATGTTTTAGAGGGTGAGCTAATAATCTTATTTCTAGTATAATGAGTTCTGCTTTGTAAAGATAATAACAAATGTATATTTTTACATGTTATTTTTTTAATTTTAGGCTTTGAAATTCTGCAGACACCTACATCCATTTTTGAAGGAGACCTCCTGACTCTCAGATGTCATCATTCTTCTGGGTTTATTCTGCTCAACCCAACATTTTATAAGGATGACACGGAGAAAGATTCATTCTACTCTGACCCCGACACTGAGAAAACTGAGTACTCTGAGCTCCATATTCCTGAAGTAGATATAAAATCAGTAGGGGGGTCCAACTGTAACAAAGTGGTAATACATGGGAAGGACCATTCCATGTTTAATTTATCAGATGCATTAAAAGTCATTGTGAAAGGTACGTAAGCTGCTTAAAGTCTATCCACATTCCTTTTTTTTTATAGAGTAGAGAGGGCAAATCCCATTGTCCCATTGGAAAGATCTAACTTTACGTTTCATCCTGAAGAAGGAAATCTCTACAAAGTCCCCTTAAGTGGATTTACTTCGCCTGTTGTTCTGATGACAACTCAACATTTTGGAAATTCGAACTTTCTTTCTTGGTGACAGTGGACTCTGGAACAAATAAAAAGGTTGGGTCTACCCAACTTGGTCATTGACCGCAAAAAAAAACTAACAGGGGTTCTAAACCTCCGTCCAAAACGAAAAAAGTTTTCCCATATCTCATAGTACGAAGGCCTTGAGCTGTATGCCATTTGTATGTTCCTTTTTGGTTTGGTTTGGTATGAGTTAAGGCCCATACACACGGTCTGACTTTTTGACAACAAACCTCCGACGGACCTGTTTGATCGGACAATCCGACCGTGCGTACGCTCCATCGGACAAACTTTTTCACTTTTTCATCGGACAAATGTTCACTGTGAGAATCGACAATCTTTCCAGCAACAAATGTCCTACGTCGGCTAATCCGATCGTGTGTACACAAGTTCCTCGGTCTAAAGTACAAAGTACAAAAACACATGCTCAGAACCAATGCTAAAGATCAGACAACAATAGCAGAAGTTGCCCAAAGGGTGTCGGTAAAGAGCTGAAAAACCACGTAGTATGTCACTTACGTCACTACGTTTGTGTTTGTTGGCTGAAAAAGTCCTGCCGTGTGTATGCATACCAAGTTCACGGCCAACGCCCTTCGGACAAAAATCCACCGAAAGTCAGATGGTAGTCCGATCGTGTGTATGAGGCTTTACTTCCAGGTGTCACCATTCAATAACATTATTGTGACAGGGGGGTCACTTTGGACACAGGGTGAGCCAGGAAATAATGGACATTAAGAAATATATCTTAGACTACCTAAAATGGATCTGTAATATTTATCCACCATATTCCCAAGGATATCTGTAAAGGACTATTTACTGATTCTGGACTCAATGGGTTAATTGAGAGATACTGAGGTGTTTAGCCTCAATCACCTGTCTGCCTAGTGTAATGCTAATGAATTCCAGCTTCTAGAAGACCTGTTCATTGTTTGTGGTGATGTGGATTGGGGAAATTAAGTCTGTCCTTGTGTGTATTGTAAAGTACCAGACAGTCTGGTGAATATAAAGGTCATGCATAGTTATTTAAACATAAAGGGAATTAGAACCTGTTGTCTCCTAGCAGACGTCAAAATAATGTGTATTGGCTCTTGTTATGTTGTGGGTGGAGCTGGACCATTGTTCATTTTAGGTTAATGCAGTATTGGATGGGTATAAAAGTTACAATGTTTTTCTCAATAGAGTCATTCGATCCTAGGAAGATACAGAGTGCGTCTCGTTCTTTCAGAAGGATTAATTTCTATGGGAAGGGGTCGTCTGGCTGTGGAGGATCGACAGTGAATTTGTGTCCAGGAGAGGGAAGATATCTAAACGGCGTTACCCCCTTGCGTATTTGGGGTGCCGTTACATTGGTTGGCAGCAGCGGGATTTTCCCTCCAGTTCCTGGGACACTCCAAGCCACCACAGTGAATGACCAGCTATGCAGCCTGCAGGAAATCCACGCTGAAGGACCTACTTGAGAGACGTGAAGGGACCAGTGGGACAAAGAACAAGGCCACCTTGATCAGGGAGCTAGCCGAGATGGACCAGAGAGACGGTGATGCAGGACCCCGGTCAGTTGAAGATTTGTTTCAGCAACGAGTGCGACAGCGGTTGGCATTATATGGTGCTAACCCATCAGAGACCGCCATACAGGAAGCCATTAGAGGCATCCAGCTGCAGGCTGCGCGACAAAAGAGAGAACAAGAGTGGCAACAGGAGTGGAGAATGGCGGTAATATGACAATCTGAGATCGCCTACAGACAGCTGCTAGAATCTGCTCAGCAGCAGGGTGGTGCTACCTTTGCCTGGGACTATCAGGAAATACCAGTTGACAACTATGAAATCCTGGCTGAAGAATCGGCAGTGGAAAATCTGAAGATTGCCACCCCTAAAGCCGAAGTGGATGATATGGAGTTCCAGGGAGCTAGCCTGGCTGAAAAATCGGCAGTGGAAAAATCTGAAGATTGCCATCCCTAAAGCTGAAGTGGATGATATGGAGTTCCAGGGAGCTAGGGCAGTTGGCTCATCTCCCCAGCCACAGATTACAGAAGGTATGGACTTAAGGGACTGTTCAGAGGATGTTATGGATTATGCATCGCCTGCCCAAGTACTGGCAGCAGGACAAAGTCCTGCAGACCCCTGCTCTACACCCGTGGCAGTTTTGGAGGCCCGAGGTGAGAAGGTGATGGTTCCTCTTTCCCAGGGGATTTCAGAGATGCAGGGGGGAGAAGCAGCCCCTTTTCCTCCCCAACAGTTAGCCAGAGCAGAGGGGGTGGAGTCCCCAGCAGAAGTGCTGGCAACAGGGCAGAGTGATAGCAACCTCTGCCCAGCACCGTAAACAACTGTGGAGTTTCAGAGAGCCGGGGCAGTTGGCCCATCTCTCCAGCAACAAACTGCGGTGGTAAAGCTTTTACCCCCAGCTGAATCACTGGCAGCAGGACAGAATGCTACTGGCCGCTGCACACAACTGCCACTTGAGCGGATATCGGTGGATGGGACTGCAGTCTCCACTCACAGCAACCCAGCACAAGAGCTGGCAACAGAGCAGAGTGCCGCGGGCCTCTGCTCTCAACTAACAGAAGAGGGAGTACCTGTGGTACTGGATGGGACTTCGGTCCTCACTGACACAACCCCAGAAAATGGTGTGACACTGGGACAGGAGGATGTCAGCCTTGCTTTGCAAGCACTGGGGGATTTCCACCTACCACAAGTGGATGGGACTTCAGTCTTCACTTGTATACCTCAGGGATGCTGGGCAGTCGGCCCAGATCCCCAACAGCAATGAAAGACTGAGCCCAGTCACCCTGTCTTCTCCCCAGCGGCGGGTATGTTCTCTGAGAGAGTCAGAGGTTGGCTGGGTAAGTAATGCTCTGTTTGGAGCAATTTATTTGGGGTACTGTGTGGATACCGGCATTAGAAGAATGGACCTATGGACTAACTTCGGAGTCAACCCGTCTGGGGTCACCTCCTGTGTTAGTCTCCTGCCGAAAGGGGAGATGTGTGACAGGGGGGTCACTTTGGACACAGGGTGAGCCAGGAAATAATGGACATTAAGAAATATATCTTGGACTACCTAAAATGGATCTGTAATATTTATTCACCATATTCTCAAGGATATCTGTAAAGGACTATTTACTGATTCTGGACTCAACAGGTTAATTGAGAGATACTGAGGTGTTCAGCCTCAATCACCTGTCTGCCTAGTGTAATGCTAATGAATTCCAGCTTCTAGAAGACCTGTTCATTGTTTGTGGTGATGTGGATTGGGGAAATTAAGTCTGTCCTTGTGTGTATTGTAAAGTACCAGACAGTCTGGTGAATATAAAGGTCATGCATAGTTATTTAAACATAAAGGGGATTAGAACCTGTTGTCTCCTAGCAGACGTCAAAATAATGTGTATTGGCTCTTGTTATGTTGTGGGTGGAGCTGGACCATTGTTCATTTTAGGTTAATGTCAAGATAATTAAAGGTAAGTGCCTAAAATTGATCTTACCCTTATCTTTTTGTTGTGTTTTTTTTTTTACAACCTGATAAATGAACAAAAATGTAGTAGTGTAATTTTTAGTCAATGTAATAAACAGTTACAACTGTATCCACAGATATATAGAGAGAGAAAGGCAAAATAACAGCTGCAGCAAAAAAGAGAAAGAGAGGCACAGTGATAGCTGCAGCCATTGGGAAAGAGAGAGAGAGAGAAGGGGGGTACAGTGACAGCTGCAGCCATTGAGAAAAAGAGAGAGAAGGGGCACAGTGGCAGCTGCAGCCACTGAGAAAACGAAAGAGAGAGGCACTGTGAAAGCTGCCGCCACTGAGAAAAAGAGAGAGAGAGGCACAGTGACAGCTGCAATCACTGAGAAAAAGAGAGAGGGAGAGGGGCACAGTAGCAGCCGCAGCCACTAAGAAAGTGAAAGAGAGAGATACACAGTAGCAGCTGCAGCCACTGGAAAAGCAAGATAGAGAGGGGCACAGTAGCAGCTGCGGCCACTGAGAAAGTGTGAGAGAGAAAGGGGCACAGTGACAGCTGGAGCCACTGAGAAAGCGAGAGAGAGGGACAGTAACAGCTGCAGCCACTGAGAAAATGAGAAAGTAGGGGGCACAGTGAAACCTGCAGCTACTGAGAAAATGAGAGAGAGAGTCACAGTGAAAGCTGCAGCCACTGAGAAAGTAAAAGAGGCACAGTGACAGCTGCAGCCACTGAGAAAGTGTGAGAGAGAGAGGGGCACAGTAACAGCTGTAGCCACTGGGAAAGCGAGATAGAGAGGGGCACAGTGGCAGCTGTAGCCACTGGGAGAGTGAGATAGAGAGGAGCACAGTAGCAGCTGCAGCCACTGAGAAAGTGTGAGACAGAGGGGGGCACAGTAACAGCTGTAGCCACTGGAAAAGCTAGATAGAAAGGGGCACAGTGGCAGCTGCAGCCACTGGGGAAGTGAGATAGAGAGGGGCACAGTAAAAGCTGCAGCCATTGAGAAAGAGAGATGGAGAGAGACACAGTGGCAGCTGCAGCCAATGAGAAAAATAGATAAATATAGAGAGGCACAGTGACAGCTGCAGCCACTGAGAAAGAGAGAGAAAGAGAGAGAGGCCCAGTGACACCTGCAGCCATTGAGAAAGAGAGAGAAGGGGCACAGTGACATCTGCAGCCACTGAGAAAGAGTAGAGAGAAGGGGGCACAGTGACAGCTGCAGCCATTGAGATAGAGAGGTACAGTGACAGCCGCAACCACTGGGGAAATGAGAGAGAAGGGGACACAGTGACAGCTGCAGACACTAGGAAAAAGAGAGAGACACAGTGACAGCTGCAGCCACTTAGAAAGTGAGATAGAGAGAGACACAGTGGTAGCATGCAGCCACTGAGAAAGAGAAAGCAAAAAAGGCACAGTGATAGCTGTAGCCACTGAGAAAGAGAGAGAGACACAGTAACAGCTGTAGACACTAGGAAAGAGAGAGAGGCACAGTGACAGCTGCAGACACTAGGAAAAAGAGAGAGAGAGAGACAGTGACAGCTGCAGACACTAGGAAAGAGAGAGAGGCACAGTGACAGCTGCAGCTATTGAGAAAGTGAAAGAGAGAGGGACACAGTGATAGCTGGAGCCACTAAGAGAGAGAAGCATAGTGACAACTGCATCCAGAGAGAGAGAGGAGAGAGGCACAGTAATAGCGGCAGTCATAGGGACCTTCAAAGGTCCATTTTATTTATCAAATAAATTGCCCTAAAATGTGCAGAATAGATAAATAATTTGTTTAGCAATTTCATGATGAATTTTAATATCAATAGTAAAATTGTTGCAGAGGATGCGCTCCTCCTTATGTTTATTATGTATGTTTGGCCTTTCTATTGTATATATTCCTTGGAAATCATGGAAAGCATATGGTACCTAGAATTGATTATATGGGCTCCCCCTCCCCCGGACTCAATGTTGTCAACCCAAAACTGATTGATGCTTGAGAGTTAAACCCCTGATAAACACTTTGGTAATTCAGTCTAAACAAATAGAGGAACTTCCATACCACAAACGATGAGTTACATTTGATCTTCTGGAGCAAGTTCCGGCATATCGTCTACGTACCTCCTTATAGGTTTCTCTTTATGTGTTAAGCCCCGTACACACGATCGGATAACCTATGGATTTTCGTCCGATGGATTTGTCCATCGGAAATCCGATGAAACTGTTTTTCATCAGTCTTGGCCACACACCATCAGTCAAAAAACCGACCGTTTCAAACGCGGTGATGTAAAACACTCCGATGAGCCGAGAAAAATGAAGTTTAATGCTTCTGAGCATGCGTCGACTTGATTCTAAGCATGCGTGGGTTTTTTAACCGATGGACTTGCCCATAGACGATCGGAAATTCCCATCGGTTTTTTATCCATCGGAAAATTTTAAAAAAAGTTCTTTTTTTTACAACCAATGGAAAAAAGACCGATGGGTACCATACACGATCGGTTGGTCTGATGAAAACCATCCATCGGACGGTTTTCATCAGTCAAATCGATCGTGTCTACGGGGCTTTACTCGCATGCTTTACTTTAAGCTTACAAACTCACTAATGTTTTTCTTGTATTTCCACAAACAGAATTGCTTATGAGAATACTTCCTGCGGCCATAGTTGGGATTCTGTTGATTTTGACCATCTCTACCGTCCTCATCTGGAAATACAGAAATAAATGGCGTTCTTGTTCATGTGTATGTCCAAAGCATGGCCAGTCAATAACTATAACAGGTAACAATTAGTCCTGCTAGTCATAAAAGGTCCATGCAGGATTCAGCATATCAACGTTGCTCTTCATTGCCTTCGGGCACATTGCAACGACGTTCAAAATCATCCACATTGTAACTGAAAGGGAAAGTCCAAACTTTAAGGGCTTCCAGTAACGTTGACTGCTGAATCCAAATTCACAAAATGTATTTAATATTCAGGCAAGCAGCTAAACTGCTAACCTGGAGAGCACACAGTACATGGTGATACATTAAAATCAATTGCTCTGCAGAAGCTGGAAGCTTCTGGCCAATTTATACATTTTAAAAGGGGGAAGGCACATAAATGGGCCTCTTTGACATACAAAACATTTGTTGCAATTCACATACAAGAACAAATGGACATTTAGCATCTATGTGTTACTTCCAGCCACCTCTGGGAACTGTCACACAGGACCTCATTCCCACCCGTAGGTGTGAATGTAACTTCTACTACAAACGGAGATAAACATTCCTACATCCTATGACAATTTCTAAACAGTGAAGTTCACATTGTGACACAATATGACTTATAACAGAATATACTTGTACACAACCAATATACACACATATATACATATATATATATATATACACATACATATACATATATACATATATATATATATATATATATATATACATATACACACACACACATACACACACATACACATATACATATACATCAGATCAGAAACACATGCTTTGATAATCATGAATAAATGTTTGATAAGTAAATGGCTATTCCATTTACCCGATCAATCCCATCTTTTGGTCAAATTAAAAATTGACCACATAACTAACAAAACATAACAGCACTATAACAAGCAATTCATACATTGGCTGTGGACAGTTAAGTTCTTGACTATTCAGTGTAACGATCCCTTTGGAGACAGTTAAAGCTGTGTAGGGCCTAGCTAGATGGGAACATTATTGTCATGATAATGGGGAAGATGGGAAAAACTAAGTCTCATAACACATACAAAACCTAACATACATGGCATTTCAAAGAAAAGCAGATACAATTACAATTCCTGTCAATCGCTTCTAAATTCTAACATCTCCCTCTACCTGCCTAATCTAAACCTTTCTTAGTTCATATTCTTCCTAATTTATGTACCCAATTTACTTCTGCAGAAAAATCTCATTTTGCTTTGTTAAGGCTAAAAATACAAAAATACAAAAATGCAAAAATTAAAAAATTATACGTTGGTCTAATCAATGTATGAATGCCAAGTCTTTAGTTGATTCCCCCGATGTAACTATGACAGTGACAGCCATTCCTCCATAAACTCCACTGAAACACCTTAAGAACGCGTACAATGTTCATACATAATCTTCTTTTCTTCAGGACTTATCATAGTCCACATGACAAAATACTTCCGGTAGGTGTGCAGACCTTTTTACAACTATAGCAAAGAACGCATACAATGTTCATACATAATCTTCTTTTCTTCAGGACTTATCATAGTCCACATGACAAAATACTTCCGGTAGGTGTGCAGACCTTTTTACAAGTATAGCAAAGAACGCATACAATGTTCATATAATCTTCTTTTCTTCAGGATTATCGCAATCCACGTGATAAAAATACTTTTCGTAGGTGTGCAGACCTTTTTGCAATTATAGCAAACTGAGCTTTGACTTTTTTTTAGACAGCTGACATGATAAGTATTAAAGTTTTCAGACACAAGCTTTTGAAAGCACTCTTTTCCATAAATGGTGTTTGTGGCTGATGTCAAGGAATGAGGGAGGATGGCTTCACTCAGATTGTTAGTCCAACACTTGATCATTAACAAAGATGCCCATAAAGCCGTTTGAGTTTTTTTTTTTTTCTGCTGAAGTAAATTTATGTTCAAGAGGTAAAAAAAAAACCTAGAAGAAAAGAAAAACGACTTAATACAGGAGAAACCATTCTCATTTAGTATAAAATGTTATTCAACTGTCATCCAACTAACTGTCCACATTGTCCTGAATTCAATAAAACATTTATCATAAACAATAGGCTTCTCAGAAAGATGGGGGGGGGCTACTACTTCTGGCTTGGATCAATGATCCTTCAGGAACATAGACGAGAGCACAGAATACAGGATTTTTTCAAGAATGACAGGAGTATAGTGCAGCACTGGGGTTCAGTAAGGAAACAAAATGCTAGTAAGAACCACTTGCAGCACTGGGTTTCAGGGTTCACATGAGGTCAGGTACATAAGATACAGTTGATGTATACAAGGATTCTAAGGCAGGAAAGATACATACTATCTGGGGAGAATGAGGGCCAATGAACAAATCTCTTGCAGCACTGAGATGCTGGGATCGCTAAACAGTGGGGAGTAAAAATTCAAGCTGACAGGTGTGTGCCTGGACACACACATATACACTGAGGACAGATATGCACAGACATATAATACAGCTACAAATGAGTAGCCATGCACCCAGTCACACAGGAATCTATAAGAGTAGTGACGTTGCATTGTGACAATGAACAGGAAACTGGCTTCAAATACACTCGGAGACACAAAGGCCACCTTGCTTGGGACATTATTATGCAAAGCCTAAGGCAATCTGTTTCAGCTTAAAAAGGCAGTACTGGCTGGGCATGTAGCTAATTCAATTAACAACAGGAGGTTTAGCTAGTCTTAAACACAAGTTTTGTGGGACAAGATACAACCACAGACCTTATAAGTTAAAGCAATGAAACTAGATGCCAAAGCACGTACAATACCATTATACCTTTTGATCTCTTTTTTTTTTTTTTTTTTTGGAGACAGATCTGTAGAAAAGCTGAAGATCTGAGACATAGGCCTAATCAAAACTCTTAATAATAATAACAATACCAAAGTAACCTCAACACTCTATGTAGTGACACTGACATACATGTAGTGACATTCATTACTTTTTTTTTTTTTCCGTAGGCGTTTTTACTAGAGCAACAATTATTCAATTCAATCTTAATAAAACTTTTTTTTTTTTTTTTTTTTTTTTCATAAAATATTATACAAAAACTGTATTATAAGGCTCAGTTCCCACTATTGTAAATTAAAGTTGCAGCGACTTTTAAAAGGTTCACTACCTTGATGCATCCTTCAATGTTACCCTGATCTAGAGACTGTAAAGTTGGACCATAATCGCACTCTAAAGTCTCTGAATCACATGTTTTTTTGGGGGTCACTATAGTGGAAACTTGGCCTAAGACGATAGACGCTTCATTATCTAGGGCAGGGGTGTGAAACTCAATTTCATTGTGGGCTGCATCAGCATTATGATTGTCCTAAAAAGGGCTGGTTGTATCTGTAAGATTAGATGTCCAGCGCATCCCCTCCCCTTACATTAGATGTCAAGAGCCACCCCACACTTAGAAGTTGTGTCCCCCACTCTCCCTTACATCAGAGTGCACTCCTCTTTCCTTAACTACAAATTAAGCACCTCACACTGTAAATAGGAACAAGAAACTGCTAAGGGCAGTACCGACTTGGACGACTGCACCAATTTTAGCTAATGGGGAGAGTGAACCCCATAAATGTTCACACATAAAAATAGAAACACTTCAGAACAATACTTCCATTGGGGAATTGTCTTTGAAGGCTGTGGTCTCCTTTTGTTCTGAAGGCTTCAAATGAATCAACCCAGGACATAGAACTTAATCTGAGAAATAAGCATCAAAATTTTAGTAACAAATCACATTATATAAACCAAAGGTTAGAGATATTTAGCATGCAGTAAGCATTTTGAACATTTTCTTTCTTCCAATTCCTGTCCGGACTCAAACCCTTAGAACAAGATGGACTCCAGGGTGACAGGATTTCCTAACCCTTCCCTGATATGTAGCCCAGGACCTCCCAATGTATTCCTGATTATCTACAGCTCCATTGTGTTTATGGTACCCAATGACCCACCTCCCGCTCCAAAGACAGTCTCCGTTAGGCCTCTCTTTTTCCTAAATATGGGAAATAGTCTGGATACCCGGATTGAAAACCACCTGCCACCAGGTACATCCGATCCCTCAAAGAGGCTGCACACCTTCTCCCTCCTCTATCAGTTTGGTAATCAGACAATGTTATCCTTCACCCCTACAAAACAAAATGCCTACCCTATTCAGACAGGACTCACATGAATGACAGGGGCATAGTGCAACCCTGGGGTACTGGTCTTCTTGACATGCATGACACAGACAACTCAGTTAAGGTACACAAGGAATATAGGACAGGAAGGACACCTATGGGTATTAACTGAGGAGAATACTGCATGTCCACACATATATCGGACGTGAGGGCCCTTGGAACAGCCAAGAGCTGGTAATACCCCATACAATCTTCCTGCATAACTTTTCTTCAGACTCAACCAAAACCATACAATATGAGGCCAGACCTATACACTCTCAACTTGTATGAAATAAGGCAGGCCCTCATACCACATATCTGCAGGTAGATCTAATAGAAATTGGAACGCAAGAATTGCATAATGTGTATCCAGCTCGAGGAAGGGCTGCTACCAGCCACAACTGACCAACAGACTAAGAAAAATCCCTTGCAGCACTGCGGCACCAGGATCACTGAACAGTAGGGGGTACACGAGCTGACCGGTGTGCCTTAAAAACACACAGATATTTATTAGGCAATTGGTAACAAATAGCCACATAAACAGTCCCAGCAGGAAACTGTAGGAGAAGGGTTGGTTTGCCCTATATCAGAGAGATGGGACACGGAAGGAAACGGGTTTGAACTACATTTGGGGACACACAGATAGCTAGGGACTACACGCTACACGCTATGGAACTACCAGTGTCAGTATGGCTAATCTTTGGTAATAGGAAACAGATATGCAACGGATCTATGGCAGATCCATTTCAAATTCTGGAGAATACCCAAAACCCTTTTACCACTAAGTGCAGTACCCCTGACAGATATTTATAACACTTCTTAGCCTAATGTAAGTGTTAGAGTGACAATTATCCCCTGCAGTCTTACTCAACTTTTCATTAAAAAACAAACAAACGAATATGAGGACTTCAGTTAGTTGGTTCTGCTAATCAATGGATCAGAACATACAACACACACTAGGTGGTCTAAAACATAGCCACTGGACTGACAAATAGTACAAAACAGACCACATAACCCCGACAAACCAGGAGAATGAAAACCAATTTTGGTATAAAGTTGTCTATGGAGGCTTTGATTTGCTTTTGTTCTGAAAAGCCATGAAACCCAATTATCGAATCTGAGGGATAAAACACCAAAAATTTTTTTTAATAATAAACATTACATTTTCCACCTAGAAACTACAAACCAATGGTTATATACCTGTAACAAGACATTAGCATATGACACACAAATATATATTACATTACATAAACAGTGCACTTTTTCTACTACCAAAAATTGTTTGACGTCAAACTTTTATTACCACGTGGTTTTATATATATATATATATATATGGTATACCGTTACTAAAAAAATTATTATTCACCATGGTTAAAAATGAGCAGCTCAAAAACAAAACAAATTATTATTATTATTATTATTATTTTTTTTTTTATAAGTTCCCCTTTGTCTTGCCAGACAGTTATACTTCACCATACTGAGCACACTGGACAACTCTTCAAAAACTGTTTCTTCTATTAAAACAAAAATGACAGTTTAATACACATACACATATAAATGTACATTATTAGGAGGTATTTAACTTTTTACAGTTTTCTCAGCTCACTCAATTTGCATGACCATACAGCTGTTCACTCACACACACATGCCATGCCATTTAACTTGTGTCCAAGAAAGAGAGGGGGAGGGGGGGCTTGCTCCTTGAACTTATAGAGCACCATTAAATTAAAGATTTTCAGCACACAGTTTTTAGCTTGACTTTTCTTTTAAAATAAGCAAATGTAATATTGAGAAAGTAAAGTCAGAAATAAATGTTTTAGTCTTTTTTTTTTTTTTTTTTTTAAGGTCACACTTTACAGACAAAATATTTGTCTTGCTTCTAAAAGTTGCAATCACTGACATGGCACTGACTTGTTACCTTTCAATTGTCCTTGTGGCACTGTCACATCACTTTAAAATATACATAACACAAAACAAATCATCACGCCACCAAACTTCATACTGTGTTAGACAAAAATATTAGCACATTTCTCTAATAAAACTGCACTTTCCTCTCTCTTTTTTTTTTTTTTATAGTGGTACAAAAGCATCTGGATTGTTATTATTACAGTACCTTTAAGAGCAACATCCACATACATAATATTCTCAAAGGCTTTATTTGACACTGGTTGGCCTTCTTGTCAATATCTACCCAGGTTAGATGACTCCCTATGGTCTAGTTCAGGTTCATTTAGAGGTTTGGCTTGATCATTTTTGCAATGTCTAGCATAATGGCCCCTTTTCCGACATCTGTAACATGTCACATTAGAGAGCTCATGTTTTCCTGACTTAAAGTGTTTTTTATTATTATTTTTTTTATGACCACTATTTTCAGGTACAAATATACCATTAGGACCTACATATATTACTTTCTGTGGTCTGGCTTTCTCTCTATCCTCTACATCAAGTTCCATGTTTCTAGCTAAATCCAATATAGAAAGGGGCCCCATTCTCCTCCATTCTGGTCTTATCATCTTTATTCTGTCCCTCACTTTTTTGTTAAACCCACTCATCAAAGCACTTCTAAGGATTTCATCATTCACTTCCTCATTTGCATTCGGACAACATGCAGCAACATGCTCACTCATTCTTTGAAAGAACATATCACATGTCTCCTTTGCCCCCTGAGTTGTTTGCAATAGACTAGCCCAGTCACCTCCCTTGTATTGTTTTTGTACTTGTGTACAGAAGGTGTTAATCCATTCCTCACCCTCTTTCACATCAATATTTGGTATAGGTTCTTTAAGACTGTCACTGCTATTAATAATTTGATTAGTGAATTGGACACCCATGCATGCACAACAAACTCTGTACATATCATATGCTGAACACTGGTAAGCAATTTGTAATGCTTTCATCTTTTGAGTGAAAGCATGTGAATTTCTTTTAGGGTCAGGCATATTTTCTATAATTATCTGTAAATCAGCGTTAGTGATGGGGACATGCCAGGTGACCGTGGTCCTTGCCCCATCATTTGCTGTTATCAGTTGAGTTCTCACAGGCCCCCAAAAATTAGATTGATTGGCTGAAATAGGGGACATGGGAGGCTGATTTGTTATCACAGGTCTCCCGGAGGGGGAGGAAGGTAGGATGGCTGAGGACCCCTCTGCTAGTGTTATAGTAGAATCTGCACCTATTGTTTCTGGGTGGGGAGAGAGGGGTTGGGGTGCAGATAAATTATGCACAGTGGAACTGTTTGCTGCCCTTTCATCACTATTGGTAGGTGGGGGTGGTAATGTAGGGTATAGCCTGCTTACAGTCATTTCAGTAATATTGTCATCAGGCTCTTCAGCACTGTATTCATATAACTTTCTTACAGGGCAATAGGTTACTTTCAATCTCGTTTTTAACATGTTTTCACAACGCTCACTTGCCCGCATCCATTTATCTAATGCCTGCTTGTCTTTTCTTGTTTTAAATATACTTGGGTAGTAGTTTTTTACATTCATTCCAGAATTTAGGGTCAAGTTTCCCTTCTAGAGGTATGAACCCTTGTGTGCCTCTGTTCCATTTCTTCAGGGGACGGACCGTCCCTGCTCCAAAGTTATATATCATATATTCTTTGGCAGACCAGGAAGGGTTCACAATGGGATCACACAGATCCTCCTTTGAGGCGTACGCGGTGGTACAATTCCCCATCTTATACGGTGATAAGACTTCCTGAAGAATTAATCTATCACTAAGTCCCTACATCACAAAGACACAGTGAACCTAGCCAATAGCAGGAACTGTATTGTCTGGCCTCCAATCCTGGCCAAGGCTCTATACCAGACTATACACTGCAAATCAGCCACACAGACTGACAATATTTATGAGGTCACATAGACAGTTCAAGAATGTAAAAAGCACTCCCCTAGACAAGTCACTAAATAAATAAAAATAACTAAATGGTGCAGTATAGTAACCCCCAAAAAAATTAACAATTTCAATAGTGGATAGTTATAGAGTATAGAATCTGACAGTTCTGCTTCCCTAAAGTCTTCCACATCAGTTTATAGGCACTGTGCAGAATAGGAGAGATAGTACTTCTGCTTATTGTGTAGCTTTATGGAGAGCTACGCAGAAGAGAAAAGGAAAACAGAATTTCATTCAAGACTGGTACTACATGATCCAAGCAGCTCTGTTTTTTAAGCAGGCCGTCACCCTTGGCGATAAACCAGGGCCTTACCACACATAGTACCTTATCAGCCACAGCCTATGAATTGTCCCTTGAGTCCGAAGACCCAAATTCCTGACCTGGCTAGTCGCCTAGACCAGGAAATGCAGAAATTCTAGCTAAACACGCAGTGTACCTGAAATAGGGCAAACCATTCAACAGACCACACTCATACAAAGGAAAGTAATAAGCACAGATAGTATGAAAAGTAAAAATAAACATTAAAAATAACAAAATTCAACAGCCAAGGTTCTTGGACAGAGTACTCCATGGCAAAGGCTTACAGAAATAAGCACAGCACAAGGGGAAGTCACAGTAAGCAAAAAGTTAGCTTACCTTCACCAGCAGAAGTGAATTCCCAACTTGTGTTGTTCCATTTCTTAGCGATGTCTGTGGAGTTATCTGTAACGGCTTCGAAGGACCAGTTGAAAGGGAAAGTCCAAACTTTAAGGACTTCCAGTAACGTTGACTGCTGAATCCAAATTCACAAAATGTATTTAATATTCAGGCAAGCAGCTAAACTGCTAACCTGGAGAGCACACAGTACATGGTGATACATTAAAATCAATTGCTCTGCAGAAGCTGGAAGCTTCTGGCCAATTTATACATTTTAAAAGGGGGAAGGCACATAAATGGGCCTCTTTGACATACAAAACATTTGTTGCAATTCACATACAAGAACAAATGGACATTTAGCATCTATGTGTTACTTCCAGCCACCTCTGGGAACTGTCACACAGGACCTCATTCCCACCCGTAGGTGTGAATGTAACTTCTACTACAAACGGAGATAAACATTCCTACATCCTATGACAATTTCTAAACAGTGAAGTTCACATTGTGACACAATATGACTTATAACAGAATATACTTGTACACAACCAATATACACACATATATACATATATATATATTGTGACAGCAGGAAGGTAAAGTCACCTGGTTGCATCCAGGGGGGTAGATATATTTCTCCCAGATTCAGGCTTTATGCCGACTTATACAACTAGGGAGGGAGTTGATGAAGCCCAGCTGAGGCTAGTGGGCTCATGGATGACTCATACCTCTAGGGAGAGGGCTGGGCGTCGTGCAGGCAGGGAGTTGATGAGACCAGCTGAAGCCTGTCAGTTCGTTTAAGGCCTCTATAAAAACTCCCAGATTCATTAGGTGTTTGCTCATGCCTGGAACCAGACCTGTGTGGACTGTCTAGGGAGAGTGAACCCCTGTGCGGTGAGAAAAAGCCTGTGTGGCTATTTGTTTTGGACATTGACTAAACCAGGGACTTAGGGACTAGGACAGCACCAGGCTGATCCCAGTTGTTAGTTAGGAAACCTGCATGTTTAGTCAGAGGTCAAGCTGACCAGGATTTATTTTGTTTATGTTTCTTTTTGGCTTTGCTGTGTTTTTGTCACTGTACATAGAGAAATAAACCGCACCTTTTGATTTTGAAAACCACAACCTCCGTCTGCTGGCCCTGTTTTTGTGTGGGGAGCCCAACCAGGGGGTCACACACACCCGCTACCGAGTTAACCCCCTCACAGTTGGTGGAGAATGCGGGCAGTTTTTTTAAGCCAGCATGGAGGAGATACTGAAACAGCTGGCTCTAGCAAATGCCAATCAACAGCAGACAAATGCAGGTTTGCAAAGGAGCCTTGCAGCCCAGCAGCAAGCTCACCAACAGAGTCTGGAAGCTCAGCAACAAGCCCAGCAGCAATCTGAGGCCCGCTTCATAGACCTGTTACAGAAGCAAGAGCAGAGACTACAACAAATGGAAGCAGTAATGCAGCAACGTCCGCAGACCAGTGAGGAAAGCCGTCCCACTAATACCGCGTCCTTTGGGGTGAGTCGTTTATTGACAAAAATGACTGGAGAGGATGATCCAGAGGTATTTTTGACCACATTTGAAAGGACTGCTGAAAGAGAAAAGTGGCCTGAGGAGCAGTGGGCTGGACTGGTGGCTCCTCTGTTAACTGGTGAATCGCAGAAGGCTTACTATGACCTAGAGCCTGACCAAGCAAAAGACTATGTGATGCTAAAAGCTGAAATATTGGCAAGGCTGGGTGTCACCCTGGCTGTCCGGGCTCAGCGTGTGCATAACTGGACTTTCCAGCTTGGAAAACCCCCCAGGTCTCAAATGTATGATCTCATTCACCTGAGCAGGAAGTGGCTACAGCCAGAGACTTTGTCCGCACCAGAGATTGTGGAACGTGTTGTAATGGATCGGTTTTTGAGAGCTCTTCCTACTGCCATCCAAAAGTGGGTAAGCCATGGAGACCCAGAGACGGCCGGTGGTCTTGTGGATCGTGTAGAGAAATACTTGGCTACAGAGAACCTGACGGCCTCTTCCAGAGACTCTCGGACTTTCCACCCTAAGACCAGATCATCCCCAGGGGCGGATAAGAGGATTCCAAGGGGTGAGGGTGGAGAGAGTGAAAGGGTGGGAGCTCTACCCAAAGTTTGGCGAGAACAGCCTGGGAAGTCAGGGGCTCAAGAGGCAGCCAAATGGATTGTTTGCTACCGCTGCCGGCAAGCGGGACATATTGCAGCAAATTGCCCGGTTGTGGAGGAACCCATGCAGTGTGACTTTCTGACGGACCGACGTCAGTCGCTGTGTGCGACAGTCGCATGCACTGCCATTCGGGGAACTGAGAAACATTTATGCAAAATGTGTATTAATGGTAGAAATGTTGTGGTATTACTGGATTCAGGTAGCCTTGTGACCCTGATAAAGGCTGAATTAGTTAAAACAGAGGTCTCTGGGAATAGCAAGGTAGCTGTTATTTGTGTGCATGGGGACACCCGAGAGTATCCAGTGACTACAGTGTGTTTCGAGACCCCCAAAGGTACCCTCTCTCATCCAGTGGGGTTAGTATCTCAATTACCGCATGATGCCATTGTGGGAAGGGATTTTCCGAAGTTCTGGGAACTGTGGGATGATCCTGAGCCCCCCACTGGTGCCCCTATGTACCAGGAATATGATAGCCAGAACTCCTCTGAGAGTGGTGAGGACTCTCCAGAATTTCCCTTGTCAGTATTGGCAGGGGAGACTCAAGAAACTGGAGAGGAGCCCACCTCCTCAGACGAAAACCTACCGTCTGTGGAGTTTTCTGATCTGGAGGTTCACAGGGAAAATTTTGCCACAGAACAGTTAAAAGACCCCGCCCTAATAAAGGCACGGGAAAACGTAGTGGAAATAGATGGCGAGTTAGTGAACCCAGATAATACCTGCACTTACCCATACTTCAGCGTAGAGAAGGACCTACTGTATCGGGTGGCAAAAAGGGCAGAAGAAACCGTGGAGCAGCTTGTGGTGCCCAAACCTTACAGGAAGTTGGTGTTGGAGTTGGCCCATGGGCACATTCTTGGAGGTCATCTGGGGACAGAGAAAACCCGAGAGAGGGTATTACAGAGATTCTATTGGCCTGGGGTGATGAAGGACATAGAAAATTATTGTTCCTCCTGCCCTGTGTGTCAGAGGTCGGCCCCGATGCCACATTTCCATAGCCCGCTGGTCCCTCTACCCATCATTGAGGTCCCGTTTGAGAGAATCGCAATGGATTTGGTAGGTCCTATAATCAAGTCCGCTAGGGGGCACCAGTACATATTGGTTATAATGGACTATGCCACCCGTTATCCAGAAGCGATCCCTCTCAGAAATACCTCGGCCAAAACCATAGCCAAAGAGCTATCTCTTGTTTTTAGCCGGGTGGGTATTTGTAAAGAACTGCTTACGGACCAAGGTACACCCTTTATGTCCCGGGTTATGAAAGAACTGTGTAAATTGTTCAAAGTGACGCAATTGCGTACATCTGTGTATCACCCCCAAACCGATGGGCTGGTTGAAAGATTCAACAAAACCCTAAAACAAATGTTGAAGAAAGTGGTGGATAGAGATGGAAGGGATTGGGACTGTCTACTTCCTTATTTGATGTTTGCTATTAGGGAGGTGCCCCAATCCTCTACGGGATTCTCCCCCTTTGAGTTACTGTATGGGAGACACCCAAGAGGGCTGTTGGATATTGCCAAGGAAACTTGGGAAAGTGAGAGTTCTCCCCACAGGAGTGTGATTGAGCATGTCGCCCTGATGCAAGATCGAATTGCACAGGTAATGCCCATCGTGAAGGAACATTTGGCCCAAGCGCAGTTGGCACAGCAGAGAGTGTACAACCGTGGAGCCAAGACCCGTACCTTTTCCCCGGGGGATAGGATATTGGTACTTGTCCCTACGGTTGAAAGTAAATTCCTTGCCAAATGGCAAGGCCCCTACGAGATAATGGAAAAAGTGAGCGAAGTGAATTACAAGGTCAGACAACCAGGAAGGCGAAAGCCCGAACAGATATATCACGTTAATCTGTTGAAAGCCTGGAGGGATAGAGAGTCCCTAGTCGCAGAAACTTGGTCACCAGCTCAAACTGGTTGCGTGATTCCGGAGGTTGGAATAGCAGCCACCTTGTCACAACCCCAACAACAGGAGGTTAAGGAGTTTGTGCTTCGCAACAAGGAGGTGTTCTCTGAGCTGCCGGGACAAACATCTGGGGTAGAGCATGATATTATTACCCCGCCCGGTGAAAGGGTGAAGTTAAAACCCTATCGGATCCCAGAGGCCCGACGGGAGGCAATACGGGAGGAAGTACAGAAAATGCTGAACTTAGGGGTGATAGAGGAGTCCCAAAGTGATTGGTCTAGTCCCATTGTGTTGGTGCCTAAACCGGATGGGAGCTGGCGATTTTGTAACGATTTTCGTCAGTTGAACAAAGTTACAAAATTTGACACCTACCCCATGCCACGTATAGATGAGTTGATCGACCGGCTGGGAACAGCCCGATACATGACGACTCTTGACCTCACAAAAGGGTATTGGCAAATTCCCCTGGCCAAGTCGGCCAAAGAGAAAACCGCATTTGTAACCCCAGACGGGGCGTTCCAATATAAGAGAATGCCGTTCGGGTTACAGAATGCGCCGGCCACATTCCAGCGGAAAATGGACCAGATACTGAGGCCCCATCGGAAGTATGCTGCGGCTTACCTGGATGACGTAATTGTCCATAGCACAGATTGGGCCTCACATCTGCCAAAAGTGCAAGCAGTCCTAGACTCTATCCGGGAAGCGGGGTTTACGGCTAACCCCAAGAAGTGTACCATTGGGCAGGAGGAGGCCAAATATCTTGGGTACACCATTGGCAGGGGAGTGATAAAACCCCAACTCAACAAAGTCGAGGCCATCCAGAGTTGGCCACGTCCCAACAGCAAGAAGCAGGTACGGGCCTTTCTGGGAATCGCGGGTTATTATCGGCGCTTCATTCCCCACTTTGCTTCTAAGGCTGTGCCCCTAACCAACCTGACGAAAGGGTCGGTCATGATTAAATGGACCCCCGAGGCTGAGGCAGCATTCCAATTCTTGAAAAAAGCCTTATGTAGCCAGCCAGTGTTGTACTCACCCGACTTCTCTAAAGACTTTGTCGTACAAAGTGATGCGTCAGATGTGGGGTTAGGAGCAGTATTGTCCCAGGTCTGGAACGGGGAAGAGCACCCAGTCATTTACCTCAGCAGGAAGTTGAAGTCCCATGAGGTAAATTACGCCACGGTTGAAAAGGAGTGTTTAGCGGTGAAGTGGGCTCTAGATTCCCTTTGGTACTATCTGCTAGGTAGGCACTTTGACATGGTTACGGATCACGCTCCGTTAAAGTGGATGGCTCAAAACAAGGAGACAAATAGAAGAGTGAATAGGTGGTTCCTGGCCCTACAGGAATTCAACTTCACAGTAAAGCATCGCCCTGGCGTTCAAATGGGGAATGTGGATGCTTTGTCTCGAGTACATGAATGCCTGATTGCTGGTGTTCCAACCCCAAGGTTAAAACAAGAGGGGGGGGTATGTGACAGCAGGAAGGTAAAGTCACCTGGTTGCATCCAGGGGGGTAGATATATTTCTCCCAGATTCAGGCTTTATGCCGACTTATACAACTAGGGAGGGAGTTGATGAAGCCCAGCTGAGGCTAGTGGGCTCATGGATGACTCATACCTCTAGGGAGAGGGCTGGGCGTTGTGCAGGCAGGGAGTTGATGAGACCAGCTGAAGCCTGTCAGTTCGTTTAAGGCCTCTATAAAAACTCCCAGATTCATTAGGTGTTTGCTCATGCCTGGAACCAGACCTGTGTGGACTGTCTAGGGAGAGTGAACCCCTGTGCGGTGAGAAAAAGCCTGTGTGGCTATTTGTTTGGACATTGACTAAACCAGGGACTTAGGGACTAGGACAGCACCAGGCTGATCCCAGTTGTTAGTTAGGAAACCTGCATGTTTAGTCAGAGGTCAAGCTGACCAGGATTTATTTTGTTTATGTTTCTTTTTGGCTTTGCTGTGTTTTTGTCACTGTACATAGAGAAATAAACCGCACCTTTTGATTTTGAAAACCACAACCTCCGTCTGCTGGCCCTGTTTTTGTGTAGGGAGCCCAACCAGGGGGTCACACACACCCGCTACCGAGTTAACCCCCTCACAATATATACACATACATATACATATATACATATATATATATATATATATATATATATATACATATACACACACACACATACACACACATACACATATACATATACATCAGATCAGAAACACATGCTTTGATAATCATGAATAAATGTTTGATAAGTAAATGGCTATTCCATTTACCCGATCATAACGTTCTACAAATTTGAGAATATTTAAAACTTTCCACATTGAGTTGCAAATGTGATGACTGTCACTGCTAAAACTGGTAACATATTTTGAATAGATATATTTTTATTTCCTTGGTTGTTGATCAATATCTTGTCAATGCTAAATCAGAACTGCTGTTTCCGAAGTGTTACATTAACCACTTCAGTCTTGGAAGAATTGGCTGCCCAATGACCGGGCCATTTTTTGCAATTCAGCACTGCGGCGCTTTAGCTGACAATTGCGCTGTCGTGCGACGTTGCACCCTTGCAAAATTGATGTCCTTTTTTTCCCACAAATAGAGCTTTCTTTTGGTGGTATTTGATCACCTCTGCGGTTTTATTTTTTTGCGCTATAAACAAAAAAAGAGCGACAATTTTGAAAAAAAAAACATTATTTTTTACTTTTTGCTACTGTATAATAAATATCCCCAAAAAATATATAAAAAAAAAATTATTTTCTCAGTTTAGGCCGATACGTATTCTTCTACATATTTTTGGTAAAAAAAATTGCAATAAGAGTATATTGATTGGTTTGCGCAAAAGTTATAGCATCTACAAAATAGGGGATAGTTTTATGGGATTTTTATTATTATTTTTTTTGTTACTAGTTATGGCGGTGATCTGCAATTTTTATCATGACTGCGAAATTATGGCGGACACATCGTTCACTTTTGTTGCTATTTTGGGACCATTGTCATTTATACAGCGATCAGTGCTATAAAAATGCAATGATTACTGTGTAAATGGCACTGGCAGGGAAGGGGTTAACCACTAGGGGGCGAGGAAGAGGTTAAGTGTGTACTTGGGAGTGATTCTAACTCTGTGGGGGCTGGGCTACAAGTGACATGACAGTGATGACTGCTCCCGATGACAGGGAGCAGTAGATCAGTGTCCTATCACAAGGCAGAACAGGGAAATGCCTTGTTTACACTGGCATCCCCCTGTTCTGCAGCTCCGTGACACGATCGCGGGACACAGGCGGGAATTTCAAAGCAATGTACCTGTATGTTGCTTTGCCCACAGGAGCCATTCTGCTGACATATATCTACTGGCGGCTGGCGGCAAGTGGTTAAGTAGCTTTTTGAATTGGTGTTAATGCGTGTTTAGCCGTGTTAGCTTTTTAGCAGCGTTTCTCTGCCTCTAGTCAAAATTAATAGTTCCCTACGAGAGTCATCTAAACTGATCCGACTTTTAGTCCATTGATTTTAATAGAAGTCGCATCCAATTCGGATCATCATGATCCGACTTGTGGTGCAACTTGTTCTCTGAGGATCTTGAAGGGGAACCCCATGCCAAAAAGTAAAAAAAAAAAAAAAAAACAGAGTGATGTACCCCCGCCAGAATTCATACCAGGCCCTTTGAGTCTGGTATGGATCTTGAAACAGAAATCAATGCAAAAAAAAACAAAAAACGGGTTTGGGCCCCCCCAGGGTCTGGTATAGATTTTGAGGGGAAACCCCATGCAAAAAAAAAGCCTTGGGGTCGCCTCAGAATACGTACCAGACCCTATTCCAAACATGCAGCCCTGGAGGTCAGGAAAGGGGGTGACGAGCAAACGCCTCCCCTCCTGGACCATACCTGGCCACATGCCCTCAACTTGGGGGGGGGTGGGTGCTTTGGGACAGGGGGGCTCTCCCCACATACCAAAGCACCTTGTCCTCATGTTGATGGGGACAAGGGCCTCTTCCCGTCCTGACAAAACTGCCCGGTGGTTGTGGAGGTCTGCGGGCAGGGGGCTTTTCAGAATCTGGAAGCCCCCTTTATCAAGGACCATGGACCATACACGGCCACATGCCCTCAACATGGGGGGGGGTAAGTGCTTTGGGGCAGGGGGGCTCTGCTCCCCCATCCCAAAGCACCTTGTCCTAATGTTGATGGTGGTAAAAGCAGCTCTAAAAACGCCCTTTGTGCATGGGAACTAAAGAAAAATATGAATCCTTCTATGGTTTTAAGTTGTTCAAGTAATTACAGACAATATGGAGGATAACAGCATTCTATGCACTAATACTTTAATTTATTGAGCCTATTATTTTCCTCATGTTTAAGCACTTTGACGAAATTAAAAGACCTTGACTCTTTTTTTCCCCTAGTGACTGATGCAGATCCGGATCCACAGGACATCTGTTACACTTACCCGTATAAAAGTCACCTGCCCCAAGGTTAGTTTACTTTGAGTATTCTGTGATGGGAATCCATTTGCTAGTAAACATCAATGTGAAATAAAAATATATGTTTTCAACCTTCATCGAGGTAAAAATGGGAACCCCCGCACATTTGCAGGACAAATAATGGCACCGCCGCGTATCTGCTAAAGGGCAGCGCATTTCTGTGCATGTCAGGAAAGCTCGCGTTTTCAACACACAAAGGTGTGAACCTAGCCTTATAAACTGATTCAAATGTTATTGCAGTATCTTATGTAAGTGTACAGAACTGGTCAGCTTGTTCTCCCATCTCCTTTGCTTATGTGTATAGAGCGAGGGAATTGGGGAAGATATTTTGCTGTGTTTTTTATAATTCTCACTAATATATATATATATATATATATATATATATATATATATATATATATGTATGTATATATACACACACATATACTTTCAGTGAAAGCTGTATATGGTATATGCTAATGGGGTCCTGAGGAAGCAGGGAAAATGTGTGAAACACGTTGACCAACTCACTATTGAACATACACACGAACCTCAATTTATCTACTAAAATGTATTGTGACGCTCTGTAATGTATGGTATACATATTTATATCTTTTAATGCCCTTGGGCTTTTTTTTTTTTTTAAATATGTCAATTTAATAAAATTTCTAGACATGTCCATGACAAAAGTATTTTTTTTCGTTTCGTTTAGATTCGATAATCTAGTTACAGTGGAACCTTGATTTACGAGTAAGGCGGTTAACGAGCGATTTGAATAACTAGCAACTTTTTTTTTTAAATCCTGTTTGCGAGTGTTGTCTCGCAACACGAGCAGAATTCAAGCTCATGGGGTGTGCGGTACCGCATCTGGCCAGAAGGCGCTGGTGACACTTGGAACGGTTCGGAGCCATTCAGAGCCGTTCGGAAATACTCGAGCATACTCGGAAATACTCCGTTCCCGGGTGTTTCCGAACTTTTCCAAGGGTTTCCGAGATCAGCCAAGCTGTTCCCGAGTATTTCCGAAGCTCTCCAGACCCCCCCCCCACCTCTGGCCACATGCCTTATTGCATGCCATAGAAGTCAATGCGGAACAAATTATCTTTGTTTCTATTGACTTCTATGGGGAAACTTGCTTTGATATGCGAGTGCTTTGGATTACAAGCATTCTCCTGGAACGGAGAACGTATTTCATTTTATTTAATTCGTATTCGGAATTTTTCGAACTTTCTTCAAATTTACTGATTTTTTTCTATTCGAAATGTTCAAATCGATAAATTTTGAATCGGTCGAAACCAAAATGTTGTATTTTTTTTTTCAATTCCAATCCGGCAAAGTGAACAAACAAAAGAAAAATCTTCATTAAATAATTACAATGACTCTTTAAATCACCTTTGGCTTAAAAAAACAGCATTATTTTGAAATGGTACTCTAATAACAGACACAGTCCTTGATTTCAGAAATATGTTTACAGTTTGAATTGGAATGGAATTCGATGTAAAATTCGATTTGAATTTCAATTTGAATTTTCGAAAATTCCGTTATTTGGAACATTCGAAAAAATTAGTTTATTCTGTAATTCGGGTATTCGGGTATATATGAATCTTTGAAAAACGAAATATTTGTCCGAATATTAATTCGGAACGAAGCGAGCCGTCTAAAAAATTATATTTTTTGAATATAGCTGTGTGCTGTGTTCTCAGATGCATATTTAAAGTCCCGCTCTTACTTGGTCTCTATATCTACACATGGGATGATGCCAATGAGAACATGATATGAATTTGTGAATGGCATTCCACCCCCAACTCACACTAAATAGGAAGATAAGGAGACTCGCTTTACTGGATGACAAAACTTTGATGTAGAGAAAGAAGAAAAGAAAAATGGGGGGGGGCTAACGGAAGAAGGGTGGGGCTGGTCTCAAAATAGATTATTCAAATCTGAAATAAAAGCCTCGTACACACGACCGGTTTTCTCGTCCAAATACAGTCTGACGAGAATCACGATGAGAAAAATGAGACTCCCGACGAGAAAAAAGAAAGCAGGTCTTCTTTTTTTCTCGTCGAGATTCTGGGCGGTTTTCTTGACGAGAAACCTGAAAGCCTCGTACACACGACCGGTTTCCTCAGCAAGAAAGCTCTCCCAACAGTTTACTTGTCGTTTCTTGCCGAGAAAACCGGTCATGTGTACGAGGCTTTCAGGTTTCTCATCAAGAAAACTGCCCAGAATCTCGACCTGCTTTCCTTTTTTCTCGTCGGGAGTCTCATTTTTCTCGTCGTGATTCTCGACAGACTGTATTTGGACGAGAAAACCGGTCGTGTGTATGCTTTTCCAAGTCTTCAAAAACCGTGCATTGGTCAGAATCAAGTATGAGACGGGAGCGCACCTTCTTGTAAAACTAGCGTTCGTAATGGAGATAGCACATTCGTCACGCTGTAACGAACTGAAAGCACGAAGACTGAAAAGCGCAAATCGTCTCTCCCCAAAACTTTTACTAACACGCGGTAACACAAGATCAGCAAAAACAGCCCAAGGGGTGGCGCCATTGGAATAGAACTTCCCCTTTATACTGCCGTCGTACGTGTTGTACGTGACCGCGCTTTACAATGATGAGATTTTGGATTGACAGTGTGTATGCAAGGAAAGCTTGACAAGAAACCCGTCGAGAAAAACAACGTTTTTTTTTCCGACGAGATTCTCGGCCGTGTGTACGAGGCTAAAGAGTTATGGATTACCAATGTGTATATTGGTTTTGAGCAAAGTTTCTTTATTTGGTTAAACGCGTAACTCAACCAAATATTGTTTTTCATGTTAAACATATTTCCGCATTGATGAAAGAAAATACTAGTAGTAGAATAGAATAAAAAATTAAAATAAATCAGTCCAGATGCCAAAATCAAGTGATTGTGATTGTTCTACTAATGTATGCTGGGTTAAAGCCCAACAACAGACTTGGGTCCTCCACTCCCATTGGAGCAACCCTGACATCTTAACCACTTGCCGACCAGCCGCCGTCATGCTGCGGCAGGTCGGCAAGATCCCACGAACCGTCGTAGCTGTAAGTCGGTCCCTTTAACACCTGCATCGCGGGTGTGCAGATGCTCATGACCGGCGGTCGCAGTGACCGCCGGCCGCGAGCGATCGAGGGCACGAGAGGCAGAACAGGGACGTGTGTGTGTAAACACACACATCCCAGTTCTGTTCTATGAGGAGAGACAGATCGTGAATTCCTAATAGCTAGGAACCACGATCTGTCATTTCCTCTCAGTCACTTCCATCCCCCTACAGTTAGAAACCCACTTAAGGAACACAATTAACCCCTTGATCGCCCCCTAGTGTTAACCCCTTCCCTGCCAGTGACATTTATACAGTAATCAGTGCATTTTTATAGCACTGATCGCTGTATAAATGACAATGGTCCCAAAATAGTGTCAAAATTGTCCGATGTGTCCGCCATAATGTCGCAGTCCGGATAAAAATCGCAGATTGCCGCCATTACTAAAACTATCCCCTATTTTGTAGATGCTATAACTTTTGCGCAAACCAATCAATATACTCTTATTGCGATTTTTTTTTACCAAAAATATGTAGAAGAATACGTATCGGCCTAAACTGAGAAAATAAATTGTTTTTTTTATATATATTTTTATAGTAAATAAACATAATAATAATAAAAATGCTATAAACCTATCCCCTATTTTGTAAACTTTTGCGCAAACCATGAAACCAATCAATATACGCTTATTGCGATTTTTTATTACCAAAAATATGTAGAAGAATACGTATCGGCCTAAAATGAGAAAAAAGTAGCTTTTTAAAAAAAAAAATAGGGATATTTATTATAGCAAAAAGTACAAAATATTGTGTTTTGTTTTTTCAAAATTGTCGCTCTTTTTTTTGTTTATAGTGCAAAAAATAAAAATTGCAGAGATGATCAAATACCACTAAAAGAAAGCTCTATTTGTGGGAAAAAAAGGACGTCAATTTTGTTTGGGTACAGCGTCGAACGACCGCGCAATTGTCAGTTAAAGCAACGCAGTGCCCAATCGCAAAAAATTTCCCTGGTCATTGAGCAGCCAAATCTTCCGGGGCTGAAGTGGTTAAAGTGAAACTAAACACAAACTGAAAACACTATTTTATTCATTTTTAATATTCACAGCAACCTCCCCCCATCCATCCATGTCTCCATGTTCACTTTGAACCCCCAACTCCCCCTTCCCTAGCATTTCTAGCCGTGGCCATCTTGATGAAGGGCAGATGATTCATGTTGCAATTACTTCCTGCAATCCATTTGCCCTTACCTCGGACATGCAGGCAGAAGGGTGTGCTTAGCTAAGAAAGCCCCTCCTCCTCTCCTTCAAATGAAGACTCCTGGGATGTATGACATCATTTTGGCCTAGGCCAGAGACCAGGAAGTCACGGAAGAAATGTTAAAACCAGTAAATATGATATAACTTCCTGTCTATTTAGTAATGCTAGCAGCATAAGGATTACAAATATACAACGCTGAATGAGAGAGTCTAGTTCTGCTTTTAAAAAAAAAACATGAACACATATTCTTCCAGCAGGTATCTTTAGATTGGATGACATTGTAGGTCTTTTGTGTTATGGTGGAATAACTCTAATATTTTTTCTTATTTTATCTTCTGTAGGTAATAAAGTAAAAAAGGTGAGTACTATGCATTTTTCCATCTTTTTGAAAGCGGTAGGATAATCCCAACCCCATTTAAACAGCTGCACAGAGGATTTTTGGAAGTGTATTTTGGTGATATGAGGAAGATTTATGGTTCTGCAAAAATGAGAAGGGTCAGCTTTGTAATTGTATACCCTCTAGGCCAGTGGTTCCCAACATCAGTCCTCAAGTATCCCCAACAGGTCATGTTTTTAGGATTTCTTTCACCTTTGCAGTGCTTTTAATCAATGTTAATGGCTTGGTATTTATGCCAGCTATTTTATCTAATGGAAATTCCCAAAACATGACCCGTTGAGTGGATATTCCTGGCATCTGAGCAACACAAACAAAAAACACAGTTTAATTAATTTGTAATATTTAAAGCAAACTCCACCATTCATCCATGTCTCCATGCTTTATTTTGTTGAGAAATCATTTAAAAACAGCCCCCTAGTAGACATGTGCACTGCCGAAAATGTTTTGTTTCATTTATTTATTTTTTTCGGGTCATTCGTTATGATCACAGCTCGTAAATTCGAAAATTTGTTAAATTCATAAATACATATATTCATAAATTCATAAATTCATAAATTTGGAAATTTGTAAATTCGTAAATTCATAAATTCATAAATTCAAAAATCCGAAAATAAGAAAAAAAAATGTAAATTTCTAAAGGACGAAAATCCCAAAAATTCTAAATAATAACTAACTATTAAATTACAGGTATTGGAATTTCATTTCAAATTTGGCTGTTAGTGAATGTAACGAATAAGAATTTATCCAAAGTTACGAATTAACCCAAAATAATAAATGCCACATATAAACAAATGGAACAGAACAAATTAATAACAAATAATAATAATAAAACGTTTTTATTATTTATTATTATTAATTCCTCATGTTTCATTCGTTTAGATACGGCATTCGTTATTTTGCGGATAATTCGTAACTTCGGATAAATTCGTATTCGTTACGTTCACTAACAGCCAAATTTTAAAGGAAATTCCAATACATATAATTTAATAGTTAGTTATTATTTCATATTTAGGAATTTTCGGATTTTCTAATTTCTAAATTTCTAATCTTCTAATTTACGAAATTATGAATTTTTGACTATTCGATTTTACCGGTTTTCCTTAATTCAGATGTTTCCGAATTAACAAATTTGTTGAAATTTGTTAAAAAAAACGACTTTGAAACGAAACGAATTGCACATATCTATCCCCTAGCATTTCTAGCTAGGCCTGCCATGTGTACATACCGTCCACTGCCTTTGCTGCCTATTGCCGCGTACACACGATCGGAAATTCCGACCGTGTGTAGGCTCCATCGGACATTTTCTGTCGGAATTTTCGACCACAAAAATCTGAGAGCTGGTTCTCAAATTTTCCGACAAGAAAAGTTCTTGTAGGAAATTGCGCTCGTCTGTATGCAATTCCAACGCACAAAAAAACATGCATGCTCAGAATCAAGCAGAAGAGCCAAACTGCCTATTGAGCTTCATTGATCTTGGCTCGTCGTACATCTTGTACGTCACCGCGTACTTGACGTTTGGAATTTCCGACAAGATTTGTGTGACCGTGTGTATGTAACATAAGTTTGAGCCAACATTCTATCAGAAAAAAATCCATGGTTTTGTGGTCGGAATTTACGTTTGTGTGTACGCGGGATAAGAGGGAGTGGTTGGAAGGTGATAAAAACTGACTTTGTGTCCACCTCTGACTGAGATCTGAATAGAGGAGTATCTACACTCAAGGACACCAACCCTATATATCCAATTAGTACTGGCCTAAGGGGCATTGCCATAAGGCCATTCATCCATTTTCCCAGGCCACAAAATTTAATTGTGTTGCAATTCTTTTACAGGACGAGTTGACTGTTACATACGCTACAGTGAAGTATTCAGATATCTGTGAACAAAGTTTAAGACCTAGAACAGATGAAGTTGACTCTGGCACTTTCTCTTCATGACATTGGAAGTTCTTTTGAGGTTCTCACTTCCTGAGGAGCAACAAACACCCAATAGATAAGAAGAACCTCCGTGAAAGCTTTTCTCGGTCAATGGCTGCCTTGTTCCTATAAATGCAAAGCTTTTACATTTTGTGGGTTATCTTTTGGGAAATAATAAATAATTTTTTTAATATAGGTGTGGAATTTAGTGAGAGTAGTCCTCCAAGCAGAATGGCTAAGAAAATGCTTAAGGATATATGTACACACCTATGGTTGACCCCCTGTTCTAAATGCTACTTGCCTGGCTGTCATACTGATGTTTTGGCTGAAATACTTGCTGGGACATTTATCTTGAGTATAGTGATAGGATCTCTGACTTTTCTGTGACTTTCATCTGTTGCATGGTTGATCCCAGGCTCCAGTCCAAAATTACTGAAGCAAGATGCAGCTAAGCTATTACTGAAGAGAAGTGTGGAAGCCATACCCAAAAAAATGCTAGTTACCACAGCGCAAGCACTTGAAGCCAAAATTTTACTTCTACATTGCAATGGACCTGTGCTGTGGAAGATAGCCAAATCAGGCAACCGACCTTCCTTGACACGTTTCACCACTCCTGGCTTGCTCACAAGGATACGGGAAGTCCCTTCCTCTATTGTTGGTTCTTGGGTGGAAACATTGCTGTATGTAGTCAACTTGACATGACAATTAAATAATATGGTAAGAGGAGCTAAGTGAAGTGCGGTAGATATTCTTTTACATGATGTCCATCCATTATACACCATGCTCATATGATCAGGTATTGAAATGCAATTAAAGAGGAAGTAAACCCTGATGGGTTTTACTTCCTCTTTATTTCCCTGCAAAGGTAAAGCATAATGGGCTACTGTGCATCGCATAGTAGCCCATTATGTGTCACTTACCTGTAACCGAAGCCTGCGATGTCACCGCTGTCCCCTGTGCAGAAAGCGTCCATTCTTCACCCCTCTTCCTTCCGGGGACCACGGACTCCGGCACTATGACTGGCCGGAGTCGGGTGACGTCACTCCCACCAGTCACGGCATGACCTCTTTAGAAAGGACCCCTGAAGAGCGAGCTAAGCCTCGTGAAACGCGTCGGGTATACTTTATTCTTGTGTGCTAATATTGACAGATACTTGCAAAATAATTTTTACCCATTTTCTGTATTTTGTATGAATTGGCTGATGTTCATGACATCAATGTATGTACTATTTTTTACTTGAATAAAATATATACTGTATTTATTTCTGCTATTTTTACTGGCTCTATAGTGATCGCCTCACTTAAAGTCCCAAGGGCGCCCCTTTCTCCTTTCTCTTTAGAAAGGGCACGACGTGCCCTTTCTAAAGTGCGCTTGCACCGAATACATCGGCCTATGGGAACATTGTAAATATCTCCTAAACCGTGTAGGATTAGGAGATATTTCCAGTACCTACAGGTAAGCCTTAATATAGGCTTACCTGTAGGTAAAAGTGGTTGTACTAAGTTTACAACCACTTTAAATGGTTCAAGTACAATCCACAAACAAAGGTGAAATGAGTTGATAATCTGTGATAATATTGTAAAATAAAGAACATTTTAGAAACAACCTTATGAGCAAAAGTTAGTGAATTGTTTTGTTAATTAGGTGCATTCAATAATATATTTAATTTTGGATAATTTTAAATGAACATAAAATTATGTCTGGGATAAATTAAGACTGGGATGCCATTAAAGTTCTTGTGTGTGTAGAGGCAGGCATACCAAGACTTTTGGCAATATAGTGTGTATATGAGTCACCGCACGCCCAAAAGTTTCTTGCCTTTATTTGTAGATTTTATTTTAGAAAGTCCAATACCCCACCCTAGTAAGGGGGAGCTTGACTGAGAGTCACACATATTATGCCAAGCTACACCTTACTAGGGTGGGGTATTGAACTTTCTACAATAAAGTCTACAAATAAAGGCAAGAAAGTTTTGGGAGTGCCGTGACTCATCTACACACTATATTTCCAAAAGTATTGGGACACCTGCTTTTTTTACACGCACAAGAACTTTAAGACTTTTCATCCCAGTCTTACTCCATAGTGTTCAATATTGAGTTGGCCCACCCTTTGCAGCTATAACAGCTTCAGCTCTTCTGGGAAGGCTCTGCACAAGGTTTAGGAGTGTCTATGGGAAAGTTTGACCATTCTTCCAGAAGAGCATTTGTGAGGTCAGGCCCTGAAGTTGGACGAGGAGTTGGGAACATGAAATTGGCCAAAATGTCTTTGTATGCTCCTTCACTGGAACTAAGGAGCCAAGCCCAACCCATGGAAAACAACCCCACAACATAATCCCCCCTCCACCAAATGATTTGGACCCGTGCACAAAGCAAGGTCCATAGAGACATGGATGCGTGCGTTTGGGTTGGAGGAACTTGACTTTCCTGCAGAGTCCTGACCTCGACCAGATAGAACACCTTTGAGATGAATTAGAGCGGAGACTGCGATCCTGCACTGCGCAGGAGTCTGGTTGCAGCAGCAATGTCCCATTTAGGGTCATTAACTTGGCAGGGAGGGGAGAGGACACAATTCAGTGTATTAACTACTTGCCAAACACCTCATAGCAGTTTTACTGCTACAGGGTGGCTGCGCTGCACAGGACCTGTCGGTTAGCTTCTGGAAGAATGGTCAAACATTCCCATAGACACACTCCTCAACCTTGTAGACAGCCTTCCCAGAAGAGTTGAAGCTGTTATAGCTGCAAAGGGTGGACCAACTCAATATTAAATCCTACGGCCTAAGACTGGGATGCCATTAAAGTTCATGTGCGTGTAAAGGCAGGCGTCTCAATATTTTTGCCAATATAGTATATATATATATATATATATATATATATATACACACACATACACATACACTGTATTTTTTTACATCAGAGTAATCTAGTACAAATAATGGAGGTAGAAATTTCAGAAAATAATAAAAAATGTAAAAGAGTAAATATATATATTTTTTTTTAATTACAATAATTGTATCAAACACTTAGAGTATTATACTGAGTCATACAACTACATTGGCTTCTACAGGCTAAAAACTTTCTTTTTTTTTGTGAATGAAGTGTTCAGCTTAGGATCACATGATTGGGAACCACTGTGATTGGGAGGATGAACAAATTATTGACTTGTGGTTGTTTAAGGTGGCATTGTGCAGGGGTACATTGTTCTACCACCTACAGACAGGAACGGGGTTAATTCATACATTGGAGGAGATCATTAAATATATTGTTGGAAAACTGATATCCTTTTTTGGCCAGTACACTAAAAGCCCATTAACTACTGTGGATTGGTAAATGGTCTCTGGATGTTTTGGGTCTTCTTGATTTTTTTTTTATTATGTCAAACATACAGAGATTCTCTAATCATGGATTAATCTTCAACAATGTGAAACTTGGCACAATTTGCAAAAGGTCTAACAAAGCAGCAGACTACATTCTCCAGTCCTGTACAAGCATAAATGAGATTTAGTGATGGATCCTAACTACCGTGTTTCCCCGAAAATAAGACCTACCCCGAAAATAAGACCTACCCCGAAAATAGGACCTAGCATTATTTTCCAGGAGGGCTGCAATATAAGCCCTACCCCGTAAATAAGCCCTAGCTTAAAATGCTTGTAAAATCCTATAATCCACTCTATTACAGTAGTATATAATGTACAATGTGCGTGTTTCTGTAATATAATTGCGGGGAAGAGAGCTCTGGCAGGTCACAGAAGCGCAAAGAGGTGCTATAACGAAGGTATTTGGCACAATTATATTACAGAAACGCACACATTGTACATTATATACTACTGTAATAGAGTGGATTATAGGATTTTACAAGCATTTTAACTCGGTTCACACTGGGGATTCCTGTCAGGCAGGGAGAGTGTGGGGGAGAGAAGACAGCCCATTACATGGTAAGACCTACCCCAAAAATAAGCCCTACTGTGTCTTTTGTTGCCAAAATTAATATAAGACCCGGGCTTATTTTCGGGGAAACACGGTAGTAAAAAATATCAAGGGTTTCAATTCCAGCTGTAATCTAGTTTTCAATAGGATCCTCTATTTATAGATCCCTGGGTCAGTTTTAATAAAATATTAAACTTCATTAAAATGTTAAATAATAGTTTTGAGTTACATTGAGCAATGTGTAATCTTGTAGCATTTTCGAGACAGTCATTCAAGTAACATTCACATCTTTAGAGCTCCCCATGTGTTTTTCCAGACTGCGTTCCTTCACGGAGAGTCCTGTGTTTTGTGGCTCATTATGTCTCAATGGGTGGAATTGGAAAATCTGCTAAAGAAAAGATAAGTATTGAGAATTACTTTTAAGGAAACTATGTTTTGGAATTAAAAAATATCAGTTTTAGCCGTTTCATTATAAACCAGGAAATAAAGTGAAATCAATTCCAACCAACCTTTCAAAGTTCTCAACATTTTCCAAACTCATAAGACTATCTTCATCCAGCCTTCCCGATACTGAAAATAGACCAGAACAGTTATAGCACGCTAGCAATGCTGTAGCTGGATATGGGACAGTTGAAGCAATACATTGGGGTGTATTTATAAAAAATACACAAAGCAATGTTCCCCTTGAAGTGCAAATAAGGCAACAAAAAAATAAATGTTACTAGGCTAGTTTCTGTGATGGTCGAAAGTTTTTCATTGACTCATTGGCCACTAGATGGTGATAAGTATCAAAGGAATTTTCATAAGTTACTTACAGTATCTCCATCTAGTGGTCAAGTGCAGTATTCTTTATTTTAAATCAATTACATTTTGCCCCATTCGCACAGAATGAATATACGGTACTTTCACTAGGCAAATTTCTATGCAAATTTTCCATGCATGCATCCCTTTGTGTTTAGAGGTTTCATTTTCTGTTTCAACGCTCTATCACAACACAACCTTCTACTAATGCTCGTAATGTTCTGATTGCGTACACAGATAATCAATTTTGATCTATTTACTTACTCCATGGTGCTATGGTTCAGCGGTCGCCAACCAGTAGTCCGTGGATCACTGATGGTCCATGAGAAAATGTTGGTGGTCCCAGGGGTTCTGCCACAAATCTACATTGTGGCGGATGTATACTGCCCAATGTTGTTTCCAGTGTTGTTCTCAATGCACTCTGACAGCTGACAGCATTTGATACCTTATGCCACCCCTGTAGTTCTGGCTCCTGGTAACTCAGAGGGAGGTGCCGGGAGCAGTTCAGAGAGCAGGAGGTGAAGGAGGGGACTTCCAATGGCAGAGCTGACCACAGACTGTTGGAGTGGAGCTTGAGCACATGGCTGGATAGGGAGGTGGGATCCAATGATGAGTCTGTGTAAGGCAGCAGTGTGATGCAGAGAGCCAGGGGGGAGGACAGAGAGCTGGAGCATTGTGTTTAGGAGGCAGCAGTGTGATCCAGGGGGAGAGGGCAGAGAGCTGGAACATTGTGTCTATAAGATATGTAAAATTTATGTTAGTGGTCCACGGGATTCAAAATTGTGAGTTTAGTGGTCCGTGAAGTTCGAAAGGTTGGCAACCACTGCTATGGCCCATTAAAAATGCTCTCTTGGGCTTAATAAAAAAACAATGAGTTGGTAGCCCAACATTTAACCTAAAGAGCCAGGGTAAACCCGCTTTGGTTTGGTCTATTACCAGAACCCTGCTTCCTCCTTCTTGCTGCGGCTGCTCCGACAACAGCTATAAAGGAGACGGCTGATTCATGGCTACAGCTTGTTTCTGTTGTAACCACTTTCCTGAGACAAGCAACGGCAAGAAGAATGCAAGGCTGACACATTCCCCTCTGCATTCTTCTTCCTATTACTTGTCCTGAGAAAGTGCAAAAACAAGCTGTAGTTATGGATCACCCGTCTTCTTCAAAGCTGTTGTCAAAGCAGCTACTGGAGAAGGAGGGCAGGTCAGTACTCATAACTAGGGTTAGAAAGCACTAAGTGCAAGCTTGAGTTAAAATTTCTTTGTTAAAGCCTAACTTTTTATTTCATTTTAACAATAAGCATTTCTTATTTACTCCCTTTTAGTCTGTAAAACATTTCTTAGTAACGTGTAGTTAGATCTGTGCTAAAACATACTTATTGATCCTGCTAGAAATTCACAGGTTCCTACTGTATAGTGAGCTGACAATGCTGTTATCTGTTAGTCGTGTTATCAGTTCTCTCTGTGGACTGCAGAACATGTTATAAAGCAGAAAGGGGTGTTCTGTACTTCTAGATCACTTCCTTCCCAAAGGTGACAACACTGCTCCTCAATAGAGACAGTACAGTGAGTGTTGCCACCTTAAGACAAGAAGTGTGTTATTGGCCGCATAACCAGGTACATATCATCATACCTAAGGGGTCCATATAGTGAACTTGGTGTTGAGTTATTCACTTTAAGGTCCTTACAGAGGACAAGGGGGCACTCTTTACGTCTGGAGGACCAGAGATTTAATCAGTGGCGGCCGATTCTGCAGGGCACAGGGGCGCCACCCCCCTAATCCATGCGCCTGGCCCCTAATCTACATGCATTGCGCCGGATGCATGGATTCCAGTGTTTTGTTTTTTTCCCAAGCACATCATTTGAGCCGGAGGCTCTATTTGGATTAAAAAAGAATGGGCTCTTGGCGCAGTGAATTAATATTCGCTAATGTCTTCCTGTTTCTCCTCCTGGCCAATCAGGAAGCGAGTCCTGAGACCCAATTGGACGGGAGTCCTAAGACCCGATTGAACGGGAGTCTTAAGACCCGATTGACCGCGAGTCCTAACTCCTGATTGGAGAAGCGACCGACAGGACTCGGGAGGAAACGCAGGGTGAATCAGCCAAAGCCGTGCCCAGGATAGGGTAAGTGCGGGGCTGGTGGGGGGCCTGGTGGGCGACGGGTGAGTGATCAAGCATCAGCGGGGAAGTGGCGATTGAGCAAGCTTCGGGCGCGGGGGAGTCAGGTTATGTGGTGGTTGGCTGGCTGGCTGGCTGGCAGACTGGGGGGCTACCGGTCACCGCCCCAAGAAATTTGAGCACCAGCCACCACTGGATTTAAGCTCCAAATACAGAAAGGTTTCTTCACAGTAAGAGCTGTGAAAATGTGGAATAGACTCTCTCAAGAGGTGGTTCTGACCAGCTCAGTAGATTGCTTTAAAAGGCCTGGATTATTTCCTTAATGTACATAATATAACTGGGTACATTTATAAGTAAAGTTGACCCAGGGAATATCCAATTGCCTCTCAGGGGATCAGGAAGGAATTTTTCCCCAGCTGAAGCAAACTGAATCATGCTTTGCTGGGTTTTTTTTTTTTTGCCTTCCGCTGGATCAACTGTGGGTATAGGATTGTGTATATGGGATTTCATGATTTTTTTGGTTAAATTAGATGGACTTTTGTCTTTTTTCAACCAGACCAACTATGTAATTATGTTAGCAGGTGAAATTAAGGCCTCATGCCCACGGACGTTTTTACAGCCGCGTTTTTTACAGCTTAAAAACGCCTGTCCATGTTATTGTATAATTTTTTTTTTTTTCTAAAATACGTTTTTTGACGCTTCGCGTTTTTTTATGCCTTACGCCGACGCTGAGGAACGCACTGGTCCTGGGTTTTTTTTACAGCTTAAAAACGTCTATGCTATTTGCAGCTCAAAAACGTCTAGGTGGGAATGAAGCTATAGACTAACATGGACGGGCGTTTTTAAGCTGTAAAAAACGCTCAAAAACGCGGCTGTAAAAATGTCCGTGGGCATGAGGCCTAAAAGAAAAAAACTGAAAACAAGAAACAAACAGATGCCATCATCACATCATAGGATTTGTAAAGTTCGAATTTTTAAAAATGTGTTCATGGGTTAAGAATGATATACTTTAATGTTCAAACCAACGTAATCTTTTACACACCCATCATGTTCTTGGGAAATCATCATCTGTGTTGCATATTTTATGTCACCATGAAGATTGGATTTGGGTGCCGGAGTTTCTCATGTGAATGTAAATGTTGGGGTATGTTCCTGACACTCATTGTACCGAGGAAGTCCCTTGGATGAGTGGTGGAACATGTTCAGCAATCCAGAACAAGTCCAGCTGAACATCACAAAAGTTATACATACACTAATAGAATTTATTTTGAAAGTTATCATTTTAAGAACGCTCATTTGTTTTTCTAATCATTAGTGAGGTCAGATTAGTGTTCCTTTTTGACCACAGTGAGAAGAAAATTTGAAAGGGCAAGACGGATTTTTTTTTTCTTCAACAAAGGAATTTTTAACAGCGTATTCGGTTTTTGTTAATTCATCAAATTATTTAGTTCCAAAATCAAATGTTAAATTCAAATGAAAATTTTGAAGTAATTTTGAACAAAATTTGCCAAGTCATCAATAGTTAATCGAATATTGAATCCTCAAGACTTCCTGATCCCATTTTCCATTTGTCTCTACTACTTTTACACCAGGGGACCTATGGCCCGGGGAGCAACCGAGTCCCAAGCTGGCCCTGTTTTCCCATAGGCGGCAATGTTAAATCGGTGTCCTAGGGGTGCCATCTTTGGGGAGTCGGTACTGGCCGGCCGTAGGTCCCCTGGGTCCCAAATTTTTAGAAATTCAGGTTTTTTATTGGAGTCAATGGGGAAAGTTGGCCAGCTTGGGATGGTAGTGTTTTCCACCCATTGGTTCACTGAGTACTACATTTTGCACACATGTAGGGAAGGATCTTAGCTACTTCTGGTAAAAAATTGTGTATAAATTGGGGGCTTCAAGAAGTGGCCGTAGGAATTACAATCATTAAACCAAAATTACAAATTATTATTTGCTTACCACTGAGCGGCTCTTGATGATACTTGACCTTTAGTATAGGTAGCCTACGTCGATATCGGTAGATTATGGCTAAAGCCAGAATAACTACCAATGCCACCACGATGAGCGCTGGAACCACATATGGATTAGAGGATTCTAAAAAAAAAAGAGGAATATGTCAAGGTTCATGAGGTCTCAAAAGCACTGAATAAAGAAAGCTCCCATTTCTTTCTTTTTTTAGTGTAATTTTTCCCCATCCTCCCAGTTGAATGACGGCACACTACTGGTGATAAAATGAAAAGGATGGCATACCAGTGCAGAGATTAAAGCCAGCACATTGTTAACACTATACGGCAATGAGCTCCAGAGCACTTGACCCTTCGATAAAGTCAATGCACTTTGGTCGCGCTTATCAGGATAATATGATGTAAGTAAATAGTTCGGGTCCTTTCTGATTTTACATTTTTTGGACAACAACTCTTTAAGGTTGCCAATAATCTGCCTACTTATAATGGGTGAGGACCAGGGTATTTAGAGCTATCCTACACTGATATAATTATAACTTACATATTATTTGTCACAGATCTGGTTTTTCTATCTTCTTACCAATGCTTGCATTACTTCAGGCCGTTGAGCAAGTTTCACCAGAAATAGTAACTAGTTACTTATAGAACATGTACTAATGGCTCACCATCTTTTGTCTTTCGAGAGATATCTTCTTGCCCATTAGACATGTGCAATTCGTTTAGTTCCAAATTTGTTTTTTAACGAATTTCAACAAATTAGCTCATTTTAGAAATATCCGAATTAACTAAAACACGTTTAACAAATGTTTCCGAAAATTCATGAATTTTAATATTCAAAAATTTCTTAAATTTGAATATTTGAAAGTTCGAAATTCGAAAATCCGGAAATATGAAATTTCGGAAATTAGAAAATTAAAAAAATTTGAAAATAAGAAAGAACATTCAAAAGACCAAAAATCTGGAAATTAAAACAAAAGTCTGAAACTTAGAAAACCCGAAAATTTGAATATTCAAAAACCTGAAAATTTTAAATCTGAAATAATAACTAACTAATAATAACTTAACTATTACTAACTATCCAAATTAAAGGTATTGGAATTTCCTTTCAAATTTGGCTGTTAGTGAACGCAACGAATACAAATTTATCCGAAGTTACAAATTATCCGAAATAACGAATGCCTTATCTAAACGAATAGAATGTAACTAATTAATAATAATAAATAACAATAATAATAAAACCTTTTTATTATTATCTTTATTATGATTATTATTATTATTATTATTAATAATTCCATTCCATTTGTTTAGATGCGGCACTCGTTATTACGGATAATTCGCAACTTCGGATAAATTCGTATTTGTTACGTTGACTAACAGACAAATTTGAAAGGACATTCCAATACATATAATTTGATAGTTAGTTACTATTAGTTAGTTAGTTATTATTTAGAATTTTTGGATTTTCAAATTTACGAATTTTAGAATTTACGGATTTTCGAATTTTCGGATTTACAAATTTACGAATAGACAAATTTACTAATTTATGAATTTATTAATTTTCTAATTTATGAATTTACAAATTTACGAATTTTTAAAATTTTTGCATTTTTAACCACTTGCCTACCGCCAAACGACGATATACGTCGACAGAATGGCACGGCTGCGCATACGGGCGTTTATATACGTCCCCTGTGGGTCATGCGCGGGCCGCTGGCGGCGCGCTCGCGACCCTGTCGGGAGATCTATGACCGCGCCCACGGGACCCGCTGGCCCGATCGCCGCCGGTGACCCGCGATCGGGTCACAGAGCTGAAGAACGGGAAGAGGTAAGTGTAATCAAACATCTCCCCGTTCTTCTGGTGACACTGTCAGTGATCCTCTGTTCCCTGTCATCGGGAACAGCGATCAGTGATGTGTCACGCCAAGCCACGCCCCCTAACATTAAGAATCACTCCCTAGGTCACACTTAACCCCTTCAGCGCTCCCTACAGGTTAACCCCTTCACTGCTAGTGTAATTTTTACAGAAATCAGTGCATTTTTATAGCACTGATCGCTGCAAAAATGACCCCAAAATGGTGTCAAAAGTGTCCGTCATAATGTCGCAGTCACAATAAAAATCGATGATCGCCGCCATTACTAGTAAAAAAAAAATATTATTAAAAATGCCATAAAACTATCCCCTATTTTGTAGACGCTATAACTTTTGCGCAAACCAATCAATAAACGCGATTTTATTACCAAAAATATGTAGAAGAATACGTATCGGCCTAAACTGAGGTAAAAATATGTTTTTATATATATTTTTGGGGGATATTTATTATAGCAAAATGTAAAAAATATTGCATTTTTTTCAAAATTGTCTATTATTATTTATAGCGCAAAATATAAAAACCACAGAGGTGATCAAATACCATCAAAAGAAATCTCTATTTGTGGGAAAAAAAGGACGTCAATTTTGTTTGGGAGCCACATCACACGACTGCGCAATTGTCAGTTAAAGCGATGCAGTGCCGAATCACAGAAAGCGGCCTGGTCTTTGACCAGCAAAATGGTCCGGGGCTGAAGTGGTTAAATTTACGAATTTCGATCATAATGAATGACCTGAAAAGCGAAAAAAAAACACAAACGAACAAATTTGTCCAACCGTTACCCGCAACCTAAATGAAAACTGCTGTTGAACACCAGATCATACCTGTTCTGGAACATTTCATACTCTCGGAGCGGGCTGCAGTGATCACTGATTCTACAAGAGAAAAGTATTAGATATACATTATTCTACGCCCTATACATTCAAAAACGTGTGGCACCCAAAACATAATGTAGTTAAAACATTATCTACTGCTACTGATGGGGAGTCTTCCTGTAAGAGTCCATAGTTTACTACACATGCACCAATAGTGTGTTGCCGCAAGAGGAAATCCGTGCCAACTGAGCATACGCCAAAGCCGCCTCAGTGCGCCAACCCGCACCTGCGCAGAAGACCTGATGGTAAAAGGCAGGAAGATGCCCAGGAGGCACACAGGAAGTGACCTCAACCTGATAGAAAAATGCAGGAAAATACCCAGGAGGCGCACAGGAAGTGACCTCAACCTGATGGAAAAAGGCAGGAAAATATTCAGGTGGCGCACAGGAAGTGACCTTAACCTGATGGAAAAAAGGTGGGAAAATGCCCAGGAGGCGCACAGGAAGTGACCTCAAACTTCCCTATATAAGCCCAGCCCAGACACTGCCAAATTGCTGGATTATCTTCAGTCCCCCCTTGTTCCTGTGCTAGTGTGTGATCTGTCTGAACTTGTTGTGACCTGGAAACCTATTTGACTACTCTTGATTGCAGCTTGCCATTTAACCCTGGATTTGGACCTTGACCATTCTACTTCTTTGCCCCTTTTGTACTCGGCTGTCAGATTGGAACTGGCCCCGGCTTGGATCTCGACCATTCTTCTTCTAATTAACCCTTCTATACCACGTTGCCAGAATGGGCTTGATCTTGGCTCGGATCTCGGACCCTGCCCTGTACACACAATAGGATTTTCCGTCAAAAAAAGTTGGACGTGAGCTTTTGGTCGGATATTCCGACCATGTGTATGCTCCATCCAACATTTTCTGTCAGAATTTCCACCAACAAAAGATTGAGAGCAGATTCTCTATTTTTCCGAAAAAGTTCTTGTCGGAAATTCCGCTCGTCTGTATGCAATTCCAACGCGCAAAAAAATCACGCATGCTCAGAATCAAGCAGAAGAGCCGAACTGCCTATTGAACTTCAATGATCTCGGTTCGTCGTACGTCTTGTACGTCACCGCGTTCCTGACGGTCGGAATTTCCGACAAGATTTGTGTGACCGTGTGTATGCAACACAAGTTTGAGCCAACATTCCGTCAGAAAAAATCCACAAATTTCCGATCGTGTGTACGGGGCATTAGGCTTGCACAGTGCTCCACTCCCCTGGCACCCGTGCCACTCGGTGTCCACCAAGTCTCTCTCTCCATCTCCAGAGGCTTCAAGGACCCGAGGTGCAAGGGAGGCCTCACCACTACTTCAGTCTCACCTCAGGTACGTGGCCCTCATGACACTTCCCTGCCGGCAGAACACAGTGATCACTGCTGGTGGCTTGTTGGAAGGCAACATGATTTAATATCATATCTCTGGAGTTTCTTTCTGGTTGATACAACCAAGTTGGAATATAACCAGTTACATTCAAAGCTTTGTAGCATATCAGAATCTGCATAACAATGGCCTGGCTCCGGGCCGACTGGTGTGCAAGCACGCTTCAAAGAGAACCATGGCTGCCAGGAGGATTGATGACAGTGGGTTACAAAGATCAAATGATCAACAGGCACCTAGAAACATGGACAATGCTGCCCCTAGAGGCCAATACAGCAGGACGGACAGTAATATAATATATTGAAAGGACTGCCTCTTGGCAATTTCTCATTGGACAGGAGGCTCCTGGGGGTGGTAACGATTGGGTGTGAATGAATGTGTAAAAGGTGCACACAGAAGGGAAATCATCCCTTTTAACTCCTGGCTTTTGCCTGAGCCTCATGGCTCTTTCTGATACCATCTTGAGCACAGCTGATGAGACCATGTCTAAGGGATGTGATAAGTATCTTTGATGTTCTGTTGTTATATGCTCTGTATACTTTTCGTTAGTGTTTCATGTTAGCAGTTCCCTATTTTCTTGGGAAATAAATAGGATATTGTTTTACTAAGCAGTGTGTTTATTTTCATAGCTAACCTTATATCATTGTGCTTATCAGAGTCTTAATAGACTAGCTAAATAGGGGAATAGACAAGTCAATACATATATGCAATAAATAGATGGAATCCGTAACCACCCTCGGAATAGTTATTTATCGTACAAATTACTTCATGGCTATAGATGCTGGCAGTGATTTAATGAAAAAAAAATATATATATATATATATATATATATATATATATATATATATATATATATATATACTATATTACCAAAAGTATTGGGACGCCTGCCTTTACACGCACATGAACTTTAATGACAGCCCAGTCTTATGCCCCGTACACACGATCGGATTTTCAGTCAAAAAAACCTTGGATGGTTTTTCCGATGGAATTCCGCTCAAGCTTGGCTTGCATACACACGGTCACACAAAAGTTCTCTGAGCTTTCGACCGTCAAGAACGTGGTGATGTACAACACTACGACGAGCCAAGAAAATGAAGTTTAATGCTTCCGAGCATGCGTCAAATTGTTTCCGAGCATGCGTCGGAATTTTGCGCGACGGAATTGCTACAGACGATCGGAATTTCCAATCTGAATTTTTTACCGAGTTTGGGTTGGAGAAACTTGACTGGCCTGCACAGAGTCCTGTCCTCAACCCGAAAGAACACCTTTGGGATGAATTAGAGCGGAGACTGCGAGCCAGGCCTTCTCGTCCAACATCAGTGCCTGACCTTACAAATGCGCTTCTGGAAGAATGGTAAAACATTCCCATAGACACACTCCTAAACCTTGTGGACTGACTTCCCAGAAGATTTGAAGCTGTTATAGCTGCAAAGGGTGGGCCAACTGAATATTGAACCCTACGGATTAAGACTGGGATGCCATTAAAGTTCATGTGTGTGTAAAGGCAGGCGCCCCAATACTTTTGGTACTATAGTGTATATATAGATATATCGATATATATATATATATATAAGTTTATATATATATATATAGATAGATAGATATATGTATATATTCAATATTAGTTTTTATATACTATTATTAATAATGTTATTATTATTATATGATAAATATTGTAAACTTTGTATCATACAGTGAAAGGCACAGTGACAGCTGAAGCTACAGCAGCCACTGTGGATTATATTGTGTTAAAAATAAATTTACTTAATTTTTTTTTTTTATTTATCAACAATGAATGATTTAAACTATTATTTAATCATTATTAATTATTATATAATTAACACATTAACAAATTATTATTATTATCATAATTATTATTATTATTATAATTATTAAAAATGTAAACTGTTATCTAGAAAAACAATTTTTTTTTTTTACATGTATATGTGTTATCTTTTATTAATAAAAAATGAATATCAATTGTGTATTTATAAAAAAATGTATACCCAAATAAAAACTTTTTGACATTTTGAATCTCGTCTTGACCCTCCCTCTAAGCTTTAACGAGCAGGGCCCTCTTATTCCTATTGTATTAAACTGTATTGTAATTGGACTGTCTGCCCTCATGTTGTAAAGTGCTGCATAAACTGTTGGCGCTATATAAATCCTGTATAATAATAATAATAATAATAAATAATAATAATTTATTTGTCTTTAAAAAAAAACATGTAAAAATGATTTTGGTAGGAAATTAATTGTAGATGTATCATTAACCGCTTGCCGACTGCCTCACACACTTATACGTCGGCAGAATGGCACGGGCAGGCAAAGCAACATATATTTACGTTGCTTTGAATCTAATGCCTAGCGGGCGCGAGCGCCCACCACGCTCTCCGTGACCTTGCCCGCGGGACCCATGGACTCGATGTCCGCCGGTGTCCCGCAATCGGGTCAGGGAATGGCAGAACGGGAAGATGCCTTTGTAAACAAGGCATCTCCCTGTTCTGCCTAGTGACAGGACACTGATCGTCTGCTCCCTCTCATCGGGAGCAGTGATCACCATCGTGTCACAGTAAGCCCCGCCCTCACACAGTTAGGACACATCCCTAGGACACACTTAACCCCTTCCCTGCTCCCTACTGGTTAACCCCCTTCCCTGCCAGTGTCATTTACACAGTAATCAGTGCATTTTTATAGCACTCATCGCTGTATAAATGACAATGGTCCCAAAACAGCGTCAAAAGTGTCCGATGTGTCCGCCATAATGTCGCAGTCACGATAAAAATCGCGGATAGTAAAAAAAAAATAATTATAAATAATTATAAAAAAATGCCATAAAACTACCCCCTATTTTGTGGACGCTATAACTTTTGCGGAAACCAATCAATATACACTTATTGCGATTTTTTTTACCAAAAATATGTAGAAGAATACGTATCGTCCTAAACTAAGGAAAAAATTTGTTTTTTTATATATTTTTGGGGATATTTATTATAGCAAAAAGTAAAAAATATTGCTTTTTTTTTTCAAAATTGTCGCTCTATTTTTGTTTATAGTGCAAAAAAATAAAAACCGCAGCGGTGATCAAATACCACCAAAAGAAAAAGCTCTATATGTGGGGGAAAAAAGGATGTAAATTTTGTTTGGGAGCCACGTCGCACGACCGCGCAATTGTCAGTTATAGCGACGCGTAGTGCGGAATCGCAAAAAGTGGCCTGGTCATTTGGCAGCCAAATCCTCCGGGGTGAAGTGGTTAAGTATATTTGGTGTGGGAATTTAGGCTTCAATGACCACTGGCCATGAAAAGCTTAACATTTCCAAGTATTAGATTTAGGAGCAAAACACAATGTTTTGTCAAACTAAAAATAAAGAAAAACAGGCTTTTCCACAAGTATTACAACATCTTACCTGTAACATTAATCCTCAGGATATTACTCTTGGAGTCGGAGAAGCTGTTTTTGGCCTGGCATTGATAGGTTCCAGAATGGTGGAGATGTGTTGAGTTTATGAACAGCACTTTTCCGTCATGAGTTATGTCATATAGAACACAGTTCTGACCCACTTCCTTGCCATTGTGGAGCCATATGTATGAGGGAGTAGTGCCATGCTGCACGGAACATTTGAAAGTCACGTTAAGCCCAGATGTCATGTCCGCTACTTGGGGGTCCATTGTCATTTTTGCATTAAGTACTGGCACTGTTAGAAAGAAAGGATACCTAATGTCAGAGAACCTCCACCAAATCTTACCAGCCAAGAGGGGCATTGCTAGGTCTTCAAAAGATCTGGGGCTAGAGCCCATAGCAGCGAAGTAAAGAAAGTCATACGCTTGGGCAGGCATATATAATATACATGTGTGTGTGTATGTAATATATAAGAAGTAACAAAAGTATCATCAGCGCTAAACTGAGGATCATGTGAAGTAGCAAAGGGAATGACTGTTAAAGCGGAAGTAAACCCATCGCTTTAAGGCCGGTTTCACGCGGGGGCGGTGGGGGCGGTGGCGGTATAGCGCCGCTATTTTTAGCGGCGCTATACCTTTGGGATTGCAGAGGTATTCAGCCGCTAGCGGTGCGGTTTTAACCCCCGCTAGCGGCCGAAAAAGGGTTAATACCACCCGCAAACCGCGGCTGTAGCCGCGGTTTGCGGGCGGTATTACCGCGGTATCCCATTCATTTCAATGGGAAGGAGCGGTGTAGGAGCGGTAAACACACCGCTCCTCTCACCGCTCCAAAGATGCGGCTAGCAGGACTTTTTTAAGTCCTGTTAGCGCCCCGCTCCAGTGTGAAAGCCCTCGGGGCTTTCACATTGGAGACACAGGAGCCGCTGTTTAGGCTCGGTTTGCAGGCGCTATTTTTAGCAAAATAGCGCCTTCAAACTGCCCCAGTGTGAAAGGGGCCTTACAGTTTCAAAAAGCAGTTACATTCCCGGCATGCCGGGAATGCCAACTGTCACATTGGTTGTGCTCTCAACCAAACTGTCAAACCATCCAATGGTTGGTGTCATAACTGATCACATGTGCAGCATCATGGCAGTTGAAGATTAAACAGAGGCCAAGATGGCAGCTTCCTTGCCTGAAAATAATAGGAGGGTTTACTTCCACTTTAAATGAGTATAGACTTAACCCAGTGCAGCTGAACGATGACCATACCTGGAGGATATGGATGGCAACAAAACAAGGACACCAGCGCTCAATGGGTTAAATTAAAAATAAACTAAAAATTAAATGAAATCCCTCAGTGGCAGTAAGGAAGAACATACACAAGTTAATTCAGAGATGTTCATGAGAAGAAAAAAATCCAAAAACACAATAAGGTGATGTTGATACAAGAAAGAATATTAATGAAATAAAAATAGCCTACGGTTACACTGGTGGTCCCCGGAGCAATGAGAAGCTGAGGGTTATCCGTTGATGAAAACAGTGCAGCATGGGAGGCTCCAATGACCCTGCTTCACCGTGAGATCCCAATCCGGACGGAGGACCCGCTTACCGGCTTTCTCTGGACTGGCTGCCAGTCCACTTTTATACCGATCTGCCGGGCAATGTAATTGCTGGGAACCGCAGCACAAGGATTACCCTGCCTGAGCCCGAAAATCATCAAATAGTCCCGGCGGAGTCATCCTTGTGCTGCGGTTCCCAACAATTACATTGCCCGGCAGATTGGTATAGAAGTGGACGTCGGGACATTGATTAAATTGTCAGAACTGCTGAATATAGATAACAACTTGTGCCTGATAACATTAACTAGTCATGTTCCTCCCCTGGCTACCAGCTGAGCAGATGGGGACCAGAGCCAACCCTGGGTTAGAGACTCTGGGCTATGGGCCACAGATTCGGGGCTATAGCCCCAGTAGCCACCCCCTAGCGACGCCACTGCCAGCCAAGGAAGACTATTGTATGATTAGTAAATGTTTAGGCAGGGATTGTGTTTATTGGTTAGTGGTGGGTTTTTCTTTACAAAAGGGGAAATGCCTTTGAGGTCTATGTATTTGAGGCCTATATTTTGTCTGGGCAATACCATTCCCCGCTCATTAAAATGTCATTTTGGCAACTCATTTTTTTTTGGTTTGCCTAGGTATGGCTTTTTTGCATAGTTACATTGGTCCAGCTTGGACCAATGTAAGTATGCATGTGCCATACCAGTGGGATCCCCGTGAAAGCTGGAAATAAATGTAGTAGACAATGCTACTACAGTGATCACTGCTAGCTTCTTGGATCCTCTGCCCAGCAGCTGCCCTGCTGTATTACGAATACAGGAGTTTGCTCGATTGGCACAGGTGCCATTTACAGAACATTTTTTGCATGTTCTGAATGAATGAAGGATGTTCTCTGATTGGATGAGTTGGAGAGGTGGGGAGGGGACATTACAAATCCCACCTCATTCAATCAAAGAATGCCTTACATTCATTGAGAAAAAAATGGAAGGCATTCTGAGGTTTTTGGATTCCACAGGGATCGGCCAGGTACAGCACATACATATTTACGTTGGTTCAAGAGACACCAATGTTACTATGCAGAAAAAAGACATATCTAAATTTCAATGTAAGGTCAGCTTATCGTTAAACCTTTCACCCTCACTAAAAAATGCAGAGGTTAGTTAAATATAGAAAAAAAAATAACTGTGGAAGAAAACTTGGATAAAAATATTGCACCAAATTCTACACACTAGTGCTAGTGGCTTCAATTGGCCTAACCATGGGTTCCTGAGAAAGCTAAGGACCTTGAATCTTATGGGGACACACACCAACAGCAGACTGTGCATAGATGGTTTTCTTAAGTAATTTGTAAGTCCCTAGGTGGGGGTGAGATCTTAGGATCCTGAATTTTCAAACAAGGTCTATTTTGGAGTATATCTAAACCTAATACCTAAATTCCCATGGAAGCTTTAAAGTGGTATTAAAAGCTGTTTTTTTTTTTTTTAATAACAACCATGGTATACTTACCTGCTCTGTGCAGTGGTTTCTCTGGTCCTCTGCCGGTGCTCCTGGCCCCTCCCTCCTGCAAAGTTTCCCCACAGAAAATAGCTTGCTATGGGGCACCCGAGCAGGCTCACTCCCAAGCCGATCCTCTGCGTCTCTATTCACACACAGAGCCACGGCTCGGCCCCGCCCACTCTCTCTCCTTATTGGCTCCCTGGCTGCGATTGACAGCCAATGAGCAGGGAGAGTCCCCAGAGAGCTGGGGCTTTCGTGCACATTGCTGGATCGTGATGGGGCTCAGGTAAGTTATGGGGGGAGCTGCTCCATACAGAAGTTTTTTTTACCTTTATGCATAGGTAGGTTTTAGGTTTTACAATTGTTGCATAGTTACATTGGTCCAGCATAAACCAAGGTAAGTATGTGCCTTATCTGTGGGATCCCTGTGGAAGCTGGAAATCACTGTGGTGGGCACTGTTACTCCAGTAATTTCCAATAGCTTCTGAGTCCCATGCCGATCACCAGTTCTGCCTCCAGCCACTCCTCCCTGCCCATCCCTCCTGCCTCCAGCCTCTCCTCCCCACACATACTTCTTGTATTAAGCCATTCCTCCCTGCCTATCCATCCTGCCTCCAACTGCTCCTCCCCGTCCATCCCTCTTGCCTCCAGCCTCTCCTCCCCACCCATCCTTCTTGTATCAAGCCATTCCTCCCTACCTATCCCATCCTGCCTCCAGCCGCTCCTCCCCACCCATTGCTCCTGCCTCTAGCCACTCCTCTCCTCCCCACCCATTCTTCTTGTATCAAACCATTCCTACCTGCCTATCCATCCTGCCTTCAGCCGTTCCTCCCTGTCCATCTGTCCCGCCTCCAGCCTCTCTTCCCCATCCATATTTCTTGTATCAAGCCACTCCTCCCTGCCTATCCATCCTCCCTCCAGCCGTTCCTCTCTGCCCATCCGTCCTGCCTCCAGCTGCTCCTCCACACCCATCGCTCCTGCCTCCAGCCACTCCTCCCTGCCTATCCGTTCTGCCTTCCCTCCCCACTCATCCTTCTTGCATCAAACCATTCATCCCTGCCTATCCTTCCTCCCTCCAGCCGTTCCTCCCCGCCCATCTGTCCCACCTCCAGCTGCTCCTCCACACCCATTGCTCCTGCCTCCAACCACTCCTCCCTGCCTATCCGTTCAGCCTTCCCTTCCCTCCCCACTCATCCTTCTTGTATCAAACCATTCCTCTCTGTCTATCCATCCTGCCTCCAGCCATTCCTCCCGGCTCATCTGTCCCGACTCCAGCTGCTCCTCCCCGCCCATCCCTCCTGCCTCCAGCCTCTCCTCCCCACCCATCCTTCTTGTATCAAGCAATTCCTCCCTGCCTATCCATCCTGCTTCCAGCTGTCCCTCCCTGCCCATCTGTCCCACCTCCAGGCGCTCTTCCCTGTCCATCGCTCCTGCCTCCAGCCGCTCCTCCCCTTGTAACAGAGCAGTGACAATGTCATTCCTGGCAATTACAAAGGCCCCCAGTCTGCACACACACCCGCTAACAGGTCCATGAATTGCTTGGGAAGCTAAAGCGATCACATGACCTGCACTTTAGAAGTGGGCAGTTCAATGAGGGCAAGTTAGAAAGAAAAACAATTGATTTGTGGTAGTCCTAAATGCGTATATATGAAAATGTATTTTAAATTTGGTAACTTTACAACCACTTTAACTACCATATAGTAAAAACTATTATAAGAAAAGGTTATTGTAAGATTTCCATCTTGGAGATTAGCGAAACAATACAAATGGAAACCATTTCCTTGCACACCTTGAACCAGAATATATGTTTTATTGCTCCTCTTGACCACTTTGTTGGAGGAAAAGGAAACTTCACAGGAATACTCCCCGGAATTATTCTCGTCGACTTGGTGATTACGGTATTTAGTGGAGGATCTAACTGTTTGCATTGATTTTCCATCTTTATAGAATGCATAATCCAAGTTATAAATTTGCCTGTTCGGGTTTTCTGTTGTGTCACATGATAGGAGCAAAGAACTCCCTTCTGTAATAGGGTTTGAATTCACAATAAGGTTTGGAGGAGAAAACAATTCTAGAATATGAAAAAAAAAAGTTCATTATTAAAAAGTTTTACATCACAAATTGCATTTAAGCCTAACCAGGGGCATAAACGTAGCTATGGCAGCCCTGTTGCTCAGTAGGTGTAATAAATTAAAGAGTGCAACAAATGAGAAATCCTTATGCCGCGTACACAAGGGCGGACTTTGCCACGGGCAAAACTCCGTCGGAATTTCCGACGGAAAAATTTAGAACCTGCTGTCTATCTAAATCCATCGTAAATTCCGACGGGAAAAGTCGGATGGGGCATACACACAGTCGGAATATCCGATAAAAAGCTCCCATCGGACTTTTTCCATTGAAAATTCCGACCGCGTGTACGCGGCATTAGAAGTCCAAAGTATTTATTGTTCAGCTGGTTACAACAAACAGTGCAAAAGACACCAACCCGTTTTGGAGGCCACACATTTCATGGCTCAGCTTGTTGTAACTAGTTGAACAATAGAGACTTTGAACTCCTAAGGATTTTTCATTTGGGCACTCTTTGACCTATTAAACTTGTATTTCTCAACTTGGGTGAATATCCCCTCCTGGGGGATCCCTGTCTTTGTGGTGAGCTGCAGACTACGGGCCAATTGGGCTCATTTAATGATTTTGTCCGCATTTTGATAGCTTGTGAAAATCTGTGTCCAGCACCCCTCCACCACTATCTCTTGGGTGTTGGTCAATGACGCAGGGGTTAAATCTAGACTCCATTACATTTACTACCCCAGTCAAAGTAAATATGCAGTGTTGATAGACATGTAAGCTGGTGTCAACAAAGTAAAGAGCCAGTGAACCCCAGACTAACTTAAAAAGGACACGCTAGTTTGAATATCTAGTGTGGAAGGCTGCTATCACTATAAAAGGCAGGGAGGTGCTACAGACATGGATAAGTCTGTTACATAGTTACATAGTAGGTGAGGTTGAAAAAAGACACAAGTCCATCAAGTCCAACCTATGTGTGTGATTATAGGTCAGTAATACATTGTATATCCCTGTATGTTGTGGTCGTTCAGGTGCTTATCTAATAGTTTCTTGAAACCATTTATACCCTTTCATGAAAAAAAGTAGAACCCACAATTTTCTCTTAAATAGTTTGAACCCGAGAAAAGAAATTGACATCCATCATTGTTTATTCCATGTTTAACCTACAGTACATATACACTATATTGCCAAATCTATAGGGATGCCGGCCTTTACACACACATGAACTTTAATTGCATCCCCAGTCTTAGTCTGTAGGGTTCAATATTGAGTTGGCCCACCCTTTGCAGCTATAACAGCTTCAACTCTTCAGGGAAGGCCGTCCACAAGGTTTAGGAGGGTGTCTATGGGAATGTTTGACCATTCTTCCAGAAGCACATTTGTGAGGTCTGACACTGATGTTGAACAAAAAGGTTGCAGTCTCCGCTCTAATTCATCCAAAAGGTGTTCTATCGGGTTCAGGTCAGGACTCTGTCCAGGCCAGTCAAGTTCCTCCGCCCCCAAACTCGCTCATCCACACTATATTGCCAAAAGTATTGGGTCACCCCTCCATATCATTTGGTGGAGGGGGGATTATGATGTGAGGTTGTTTTTCAGGGGTTGGGCTTGGCCCCTTAGTTCCAGTAATGGGAACTCTTAAGGCGTCAGCATACCAAGACATTTTGGACAATTTCATGCTCCAAACTTCGTTGGAACAGTTTGGGGGTGGCCCCTTTCTGTTACAACATGACTGCGCACCAGTGCACAAAGCAAGGTTAATAAAGACATGGATGAGCGAGTTTGGGGTGGAGGAACTTAACTGACCTGAACAGAGTCCTGACCTCAACCCAACAGAGCACCTTTGGTATGAATTAGAGTGGAGACTGCGAGGCATGCATTCTCGTCCAACATCAGTGCCTGACCTCACAAATGCACTTCTGGAAGAATGGTCAAACATTCCCATAGACACATTCCTAATCTTTGTGGACAGCCTTCCCAGAATAGTTGAAACTGTTAAGCCTCATAGACACGATCGGACTTCCATCTGACTTTTCCAAGGATTTTTGTCCGAATGGGCGTTGGCCATGAACTTGTTCTGCATACACACGGCAGAACATTTTCAGCCAACTTTCACCAAATCACGTGGTTTTTCAGCACTTTACTGCCACCCTTTTGGCAACTTCTGCTATTGTTGGCTGATGTTTAGCACTGGTTCTTTGGACTTTAGTCCGATGGACTTGTGTACACACGATCGGATTATCCTCCATCGGACATTTGTTGTCGAAAAGTTTGAGAGCATGCACAGCGAACATCTGTCCGTTGAAAAACCAACAACAATTGTCCCATGGAGCATACAGACGTCGGATTGTCCGATAAAACAGATCCGTCGGACCGCTGTTGTCGAAAAGTCCAACCGTGTGTATGGGCCTTTAGACTAGGATGCCATTACAATTCATGTGACATGACTAGTTGTATGTTTACTTCAGTGTCTAAAATGCTGATTAATTTCCCTTTTTTTGGCCAATTATGCAGAAATTCTACACAATGATGGGCTCAACACTTCTAGCTATAAGCTTGAAATATGTCCGAAGTGGTTAAGAAAAAATATGAATCTAATGCTAGGACAGTCTAATTATCAGTTTGTTAAGAAATCTCCTCAACATCTAATGGAAAAGGGAAAAGTCCTGTAAGTCGCATATCTCTGCAAAACCACATAAGAAGGTACATGACAGCCTCAGCCCAGGCTCCAACCAGGCCATGCTTCTAGCATGTTTCACTCTGCCACAACAGCTTAGTCATTAATTCCCTATGACTAAGCTCCGTGGGTGGAGTGAAATGTGTTGGGGGTGTGGCCTGGTTGGAGCCTAGGCTGAGGCTGTCATATACCTTCTTATGGGGTTTTGCAGAGATGTGCAACTTACGGGACTTTTCCCTTTTTCTATTAGATGTCTAGAGCTGGAACAAACTATGTCCTTGTCTAAACTCCAAGCGATTACTACACAAGAAGACCCAGTGGACATGGGCGTCCGCTGAACTTTTTTCTGGGGGGGGGGGCATCATTCTTGAGGATAATTCTGCTTCACTCAATGCCCATATAAATATAGCCTAGATAATGTACATCTTTCTATATTGCAATGTATTGCAATACATCTGTTGTGGCCATATTTTGATCTTGATGAAAACAGCCTATACTGTATGTATAGGTTGTTTTCATCAAGATCAAAATATGGCCGCCCACACCACAGATGTATTGCAATACAAAAAGATGTATACAGTGGTGTCATGGCACAGGTACTGCTGTTACCTGTAGTTCTTCAGTGATAGGGCAGGCACTGGCAGCGTATTCAGTCTCTTGTCTCGGCCACTGCACGCCACGCACCTGTGGGAGGAGCCGGCGTCGCACTGGCCGGATCGGCATAGGCACACTTACACAGGCAGGCTGAGGCAGCAGCCAATCACGGAACAGTTGGGTCAGGGTCACGGTGATGTTAAGCAGAGGCCCGAGCGGCAGAGCCAATCCGATGCTCAGGCCGGGGATGAGGAGGGAGGGACAGATAGTCGGAAAAGACTGAGAGTAGCCCCAGCCCCCAGGCCAGCAGAAGTCTGCAGACTTAGAAATAAAAAGTCCACGGCTGCCGCGGAGGCCATTGCAACACAGGGGGCAAGTGTGTCTTCACTCTGACTTCCAGGGGGGGGAAATTGACCCCCCTTGCCCTATGGAGCGGACGCCCATGCCGGTGGAGTCTTGAGCGGCACCTGTAAACTTAGTTTGGCTTCTTCTCAACATAATGCAGGAATGTTTCCTTTCAAATTTGCCATCCTAATTTTTAATTTTAGAAAAATCAAAATGAAAAAATGATTTTCCATTTTTACTTTTAGAAAAATCAAAATAAAAAAATGATTTTCCATTTTTACTTTTAGAAAAATCAAAATAAAAAAACGATTTTCCTCGCCAACATTTTTGGCCTCATCACCTTGTACATCAATGGAAAGTGTTTGACTCATCTTCGTCACGCTGTTCATTGAACTCTTAACTTCACAAGTGTAGTTTCCTGAGTCCTTCTGCTGAGCTGATACAATTTTGTACGTGTCGGACGTGCTGAATGGCTGCACATTCACTCCATCTCTGTAGAAAGCCAATTGTAACTCTTTCTTGCCACGAAGGGGGCTCAGCTCGGAGTTTAAAGCCGTTTGGCATGAGAGGACTACACTGTCCCCCTCTATTATCGGATCTTGACTTGCCTTTAGTTGTATGTAGGGGAACAGCTCTGAAAGAGACATTAAAACCAATACATAAATCACTTTTGAATAGCTAATTTCCGATTTTTTCAATAACCTTTTTGCAAAAAAAAAAAAGGATAAAAATGTTTTCAGTCCAGGCAGGGCAAAGTATAAGGTTGCCTACTGGTTATAACCCCCAGCTAGTTATTCTTTTACTCTTTTTGGCTTACACACTGCTCAAATGTAGGGACTCTCTTCCTAAGACCACAGGACAGTGTTGGGAGCAGGGGATTGGCTACTTATTCAGAGCTACTTATTCAGAGCTAGGCTAAGAACTCTCCCCAACCCCACATGACAGTGCTAGGGCCTGGATTTTTGCCACTTACTCAAGGTGAGGGACTATCTCTTCAAGCCCATATGATATTGATGTGTTCTAGTGGCTGGCCACTTACTCAAGATTTATAACTCTCCCTATCCCTTTGTGACAGTGCTGGGGTCTGGGCACTACAAATTACTCTGGTCTAAAGACTATTTCTCCACCCCTATGTGACATTGATGAGATTTGGTGGCTGGCCATTTCATCAAGGATAAGAACTCTCCCTACTGCCATGTGAGAATACTGCAGCCTGGAGACTGGCCATTTCCTAAGCAATAAAGACTAGCTCTGCACCCCTATGTGATCTTGATGAGTTTGGCTGGCTGGCTGGCCACCTCTACCACCACCACCATGTGACTGTACTGAGGCCTAGGGAAGGGCCACTTACTCAGGGCTAAGAACTATCTCTCTACCACCATGCAACATTGATAGGGTCTGGCCACTTCCTTAAGGATACAAACTTTCCCACCCCTAGGGGACTGGCCACTTACTCAGGACTAAGGACTATCTCTTTGCCCTATGTGACATTAATGGGCCATTTTCTTAGAGCTAAGGACTATTTCCTTGCCTCTATGTGACCCTGATGAAGACTAGTGGCTGACAACTTACTCAAGGAAACAAAGAAGGGGGCGTGACCTGGCAAAGCCTGATGGCAGGCCTCCATCCCTGATATGAATTGCAGGAAAGGAGAGAAAATGGGACTTTAAATGAGGCCCGCCATATCAATTATAATGAAATAAAGGCATATATGTAAAATTATTTATTAAAGTCTAAAATTCATATCAAAATAGACATAAATAGGTAGTTACATGACTTACACTTAATTTGTACTGCTCATAGCATAAATTGAAAAAATATTTTTGACATGACATAAACAATATTTTACAGAGGAAAGTAGAGGGCGGGACTTTGTATGAGGCACACGGACACAAAGAGATAACTTTGATGGAGGACAGCTTTTAATTGGTTCAAATCGCAATACAATTTCATATTTAAATTTTATGCATTTTGCTATATATCAATACTTTTTTATATTTCATCCGAACCAAATATTGCACAATAGTAAATAGTTAATAAATATTCCATCAAGGATATTTCATATATTTGCAGATACACAGTACATATCTTCCAGACATTGCAGTCGCTACCTATGCAACTTGGTAATCCACTAAAACATTTTTTTTAAAAAAGGAGACATAAGCAGGGGGGGATTTGGTATATATTGGAAGGAACGTCCATAAAGGTTGATGGGTATATACACTTATCGGTAGATATTAGCTCTATGCATTTCGGGCCTTGCGGGCCGCTCATCAGGAGCAAAAACCGAAGTGATCATCTGGGGATGAAAAAGACAGATACATTTTAATGATCTAAAAGAATGCTACAGAGCTGGTGGGCAAACATAGAATAGGAGGAAAATCCCCCACCCATACATTTAACCCACAGAACTTACGGATGCGTCTGCATGGGGGTGGTGCGTCCACGAGAGTCATGGACCAGCCAGAGGGCGTCACAACCGGGAGCTGGGGAGGCATGGCAGGGCGACAACGACCCATACTGACAACGCCCCGTGAGGGTGGAAAAATAAAATTCAAAGTGGTTGTAAGCTATGTAGGGTAACCCCAAATGTGGGGACCTCTGTGAAAAAAAGAAAAAAATTAAAAACTGTCACACTGAAAAAATGTTGTAACACTAAAAGCTGTGTGTATCTGTATGTGAAAAAGTGGTGTGTATCAGGGTGTGGGGGAGGGTAGTGTGAGGTGAGAGGACATTAATTAGGCAGGGAAAGAAAAGAAAAAGGGAGAAAAAGAAACAGAGAAAAAACTGAGAAAAAATAAAAATAAAAAAGGGAGCAATAAAAGGGATTAAAGATAGAAAAGCCAAATAGAGAGTGAATATTGGGAAGAGAAGAAGATACCTGTTGCAAAGTGGAAAAGGCATACAGATAAAAAAGCCAGATAGTGTGTGAATATTGAGGAGAAAAGAAAATACCTGTTGCAAAGTGAAGAGAGCAAGTTATGCAGTGTGAGTGCTGTTCCAAACTGAGAAGTGATGTGTGTGATCCTGAGTGTAGGGCCCAGCAAACTTGCTCTCTTCACTTTGCAACAGGTATTTTCTTTTCTCCTCAATATTCACACACTATCTGGCTTTTTTTATCTGTATGCCTTTTCCACTTTGCAACAGGTATCTTCTTCTCTTCCCAATATTCACTCTCTATTTGGCTTTTCTATCTTTAATCCCTTTTATTGCTCCCTTTTTTATTTTTATTTTTTCTCAGTTTTTTCTCTGTTTCTTTTTCTCCCTTTTTCTTTTCTTTCCCTGCCTAATTAATGTCCTCTCACCTCACACTACCCTCCCCCACACCCTGATACACACCACTTTTTCACATACAGATACACACAGCTTTTAGTGTTACAACATTTTTTCAGTGTGACAGTTTTTAATTTTTTTCTTTTTTTCACAGAGGTCCCCACATTTGGGGTTACCCTACATAGCTTACAACCACTTTGAATTTTATTTTTCCACCCTCACGGGGCGTTGTCAGTATGGGTCGTTGTCGCCCTGCCATGCCTCCCCAGCTCCCGGTTGTGACGCCCTCTGGCTGGTCCGTGACTCTCGTGGACGCACCACCCCCATGCAGACGCATCCGTAAGTTCTGTGGGTTAAATGTATGGGTGGGGTATTTTCCTCCTATTCTATGTTTGCCCACCAGCTCTGTAGCATTCTTTTAGATCATTAAAATGTATCTGTCTTTTTCATCCCCAGATGATCACTTCGGTTTTTGCTCCTGATGAGCGGCCCGCAAGGCCCGAAATGCATAGAGCTAATATCTACCGATAAGTGTATATACCCATCAACCTTTATGGACGTTCCTTCCAATATATACCAAATCCCCCCCCCTGCTTATGTCTCCTTTTTTAAAAAAAATGTTTTAGTGGATTACCAAGTTGCATAGGTAGCGACTGCAATGTCTGGAAGATATGTACTGTGTATCTGCAAATATATGAAATATCCTTGATGGAATATTTATTAACTATTTACTATTGTGCAATATTTGGTTCGGATGAAATATAAAAAAGTATTGATATATAGCAAAATGCATAAAATTTTAATATGAAATTGTATTGCGATTTGAACCAATTAAAAGCTGTCCTCCATCAAAGTTATCTCTTTGTGTCCGTGTGCCTCATACAAAGTCCCGCCCTCTACATTCCTTTTTGAATACTAAACCCGGGATGGAGGAGGGGATCTGAACGGCCCCTGAACCTCATTTAAAGTCCCAAAAAACCCCTTCTTTTTTTCCCATTTTTTATCAATATTTTACAGACATAATATGCATAAAAAGACCAACAGCATTTTGGGGTATATAGCACTCGACGCGTTTCATGGCAATACAGCGACTCAGCAGGAGTGTAATGCGACAATATAACTGCAAGGAAATATAAACAATTCAAAAATGCCCTTAAAAAAGGGGGAAAGAAAGGTTATTTTCCCAAAGGAATGGCGACAAGTTAGTGACTCACAAGTCGCCCCAGGATTGGGTCCAACCACTGCATGGAAATTGGTGGGGATCTCAGGTGTCTCCCCCGGGGTTGAGGAGGGAAGTTCCTCCAAAAACAGAGGGACAGAGCCAGAAGAAAGCCGGATGGCCACAGCATGATCCAATGTTATATGTATGCATTTGGCATGCTGGGTGTCCTGCAGGGATGTATAAAAGTGTGTAGTTAATAATAGTGACAGTCAATTATTAACTACACACTTTTATACATCCCTGCAGGACACCCAGCATGCCAAATGCATACATATCACATTGGATCATGCTGTGGCCATCCGGCTTTCTTCTGGCTCTGTCCCTCTTTTTTTGGAGGAACTTCCCGCCTCAACCCCGGGGGAGACACCTGAGATCCCCACCAATTTCCATGCAGTGGTTGGACCCAATCCTGGGGCAACTTGTGAGTCACTAACTTGTCGCCATTCCTTTGGGAAAATAACCTTTTCTTCCCCCTTTTTTAAGGGCATTTTCTAATTGTTTATATTTCCTTGCAGTTATATTGTCGCATTACACTCCTGATGAGTGGCTGTAACGCCATAAAACGCGTCGAGGGCTATATACCCCAAAATGCTGTTGGTCTTTTTATGCATATTATGTCTGTAAAATATTGTTTATGTCATGTCAAAAATATTTTTTCAATTTATGCTATGAGCAGTACAAATTAGGTGTAAGTCATGTGACTACCTATTTATGTCTATTTTGATATGAATTTTAGACTTTAATAAATAATTTTACATATATGCCTTTATTTCATTATAATTGATATGGCGGGTTTCATTTAAAGTCCCATTTTCTCTCCTTTCCTGCAACTTACACAAGGCTAAGAACTCTCTTTATCTCCACATGACAATGCTGGGGCCTGGGGAATTGCCACTTACTCTGGGCTAAGGACTATCTATCCACCCTTATATGGGATTAATGGGGCCTGTTAGCTGGCCAATTCTTCAAGGCTAAGAACCCTCCCCATCCCCACATGACATTTCTGGGACCTTGAGACTGGTCACTTACTCAGGGCTAAGAACTCTCTTTCCACTCACATGATGAGGTCTGGTGGTTGGCCACTTTCTCAGGGTTAAGAATTCCCCTCACTCCCATGTGACAGTACTGGGGTCTGGGAACTGGCCACACACTCAGGACTAAGGACTATCTCTTTGCTAGCATGTGCAGTTAGCTTGTGTGTCACTAGGTGGCTCTGTTTCTAATATAGTCGTGTATTGGTAAATTAGTAATGCGGCGTTAGGCTTCTTTAAGACAAAACCTTAATTTAATTGTGCAATTTTGTTTAGTTAGTGCCCGTATATATGCCAGGATGGGGAACCTAGTAAGTTCGGGTATGAGAGCTAAGCACCCCGGAGCTATGCGGATGTAGTTAGCAACTGCCTAGTGGCTCCTAATAGGGCTGAAGCCCTGAGGTAGTTCAGCAGCCAGAAGGACCAGTAGTTGTAGACTTGACTCTTTTACAGTTGTCTGTGGACCATGAGCAGGTTGCAAAAGGCTTATTAGGCTAGGCTAGAGTCCTTCGACGTGAGTACTAGTACACCTGGGAACAAGTGTAACATCTGGGAGCATGCCTGACTGGGTAGAGCTATAGAAAGGGACATTGGAAGAGACAGGTATACTAATGAGGGCATCTTGTTCATTCTCAGTGATGGAAGCTGAAATATGTGGACTTAGTATACATGGAGAAGTGTTCCCAACACTGTGGTGCTCCCAAGGAGAGGAGGTGAAGATGACTTACAAAATTTAATTCTGGCATTCCATGGCCAAATGACAGTTAAAATATCTGTTCCTGTGTATGGTGTTCCGTTCTAAAGAATTCTGTTAGTTTGTCAGTGCCATGTTAGATGTCATGGCAATCTTTTAGAAGTTACGGTAAATGGCAGGAAATACATTAATTGTGTGGATATTTCTTTATTCTTAAAGTGGAAGTAAACCCTCCCATTGTTTTCAGCCAAGGAAGCTGCCATCTTAGCCTCTGTTTAATTTACAACTGCCATGATGCTGCACATGTGATCAGTTATGACACCAGCCATTGGATAGTTTAGCAGTTTGGTTGAGAGCACAACCAATGTGCAGTTACCTTCCCGGCACATGCTGTTTTTGAAACGGTTTAATGGCTGGGTTTACTTCCGATTTAAATAATAAGGCCTATGGCCTATGGTGTCATGAGCAGGCCTACAGCCAGGAATTTGAAACAATACGGTCAAGAGATTCACCAACCAGCAGGTGGATAGCTGTCCTATCCAAGAAGAAGTAGGGCACGCTAGCAATTTGCTACCAACAACTAGCCAATCACAAACCCTATTACATCTTCATCCCATGTGATTTAAATAGGGTCTGGGGGCTGTTCACTTCCTCATGGCTGTCCACTTCCTCACGGTCAGATTTTCCAACCACAAAAGTCCGATGTGGGCTTTTGAATGGAAATTCCGACTGTGTGTAGGCTCCATCGGACTTTTGCTGTCGGAATTTCCGCCAGCAAAAGATTGAGAGAAGGTTCTCTATTTTTCCGACGGAAAAAAAATCCGATCAGAAAATCCGATCATCTGCAGCAATTCCGACGCGCAAAATTCCGACGCATGCTCTGAAACAATTCGACGCATGCTCGGAAGCATTGAACTTAATTTTCTCGGCTCGTCATAGTGTTGTACGTCACCGCGTTCTTGGCGGTCGAAAGTTCATAGAACTTTTGTGTGACCGAGTGTATGCAAGCCAAGCTTGAGCGTAATTTCGGCGGAAAAACCATTCAAGGTTTTTCAGACAGAAAATCCAATCGTGTGTACGGGGCATAAGAGCTCTCCCCTACCAATCACATGACAGTGCAAGGGCTTGGGGACTGGCCACTTACTGAGGACTAAGAATTTATTTTCCATCCCAATGTGACAATACTGAAGCTCAGGTAGTGACCACCTACTCATCACTTACTCGGGGCTTAGGATTCTCCTTCTATCCCCATCCCCGTAAGTGTGCTGGGGCCTGAGAATGGAAATCTTAGGCCCCTAGCATTGAAATGGGACAGTTCAGGTTTACCAATAAAGTGTATAGAAAACCAATTTTTGTTTTTGTTTTGCATAGAGTGTGGCAGGTTTAGGGTTAAACCCCTGGCAGTTTTTTTTTTTTTGCCTTCTGTGTGTAGGTGGGGATGTAGCGTGTGCAGTGCCAATAATTCACACAGTCAGGTGCACTATAAAACTTGTATTGAAATAATACAGTAATGCCGCGTACACACGACCGTTTTTTCCGTCGGAATAAACTCAGACGGGTTTTTCCGACGGAATTCATTCCGCTCAAGCTGTCTTGCATGCACACGGACACACCAAATACCGACCGTCAAAAATGCGGTGACATACAACACTACGACGAGACGAGAAAAATGAAGTTCAATGCTTCCGAGCATGTGTCGAATTGTTTCCGAGCATGCATGTTTTTTTCTCCGTCAGAATTCCATACAGACGAATGGAATTTTCTATAGAATTTTTTTCCGTCGGAAAAAGGGAGAACATGTTCTCTTTCTAAGTCCGTCGGAATTTCCGACGGAAAAAGTCTGATGGGGCACACACACGGTCGGAATATTCGATGAAAAAATTCCGTCTGACTTTTTCCATTGGAAATTCCGACCGTGTGTACAGGGGCATAACAGTTCACAACAAACCCAGTGGGAGGGCTACCCAGCCGGATGCACTCACAGTTTTCCAACAATGTGAAGGCGCAGATTCCAGCTGGACTGACAGCGTCTGTTGAGATGGGGCAGAATGCTACGCTACCAAATTTACCAAATGCACACCAAACCTAGGAGCCAGGGTCCTAAAAGGGCTCTGCCTGATCCAAGATGATTGCCAGAGTCACATGGGGTGGCAGCATCCACTCGGATAGCTTCCCCAGTGATCCAGGAAACCATAGAGGAACCTTGTTCCCTCTGCCATCCTCTCCAAATGCAATGCCATTGCAGATAGAGCCACCTGCAGTGGAGAAAGTAGACTGCACTTGCCTACATGTGTCCTATTGGGGAGAATTCACTTCATTGTCAAACCTAGAGAATATACAGGTAGGAGGAAATCTCTGTAAAATGAAGTCCCCTCTTGGACACTGGAATAAGTGTCCCCATTGGAAGATTTCCTTTCTATTCCTTTTGGGTGACAATTGTAAAGTTAAAATTTCCCCCATCCCTCTGTGTTGACGATATTGGTAAACAGATGACTCTCCTTAATGGGGAAGAGGAAAGCATTAAATGTCTTAGAGTTGTCAAACCTTCCCTGCTCCATCCAAAAACTAAAAAAAAAACTTTTGGCCATGCACACACTTCAAGTGACAGGAGTGTTCTAATCATATCGCCATCTTTAATTTGCCAAGGTTAAGGCTTACCCACCTGCCACCCAATTCATCTTTCAAAAAAGAAAAATCAACAAGGATAAAGTGCAAACATGATGTTACCTGTGATTGAAACAAACACTTCCGCACTGTAGGTGCTAATAGTAAAAGACAATTTCCTTTTTTTTGTGCAGCGATAGGCCCCAGTTATATTCTTGTAGGCTTTTCCAACCCGCAAATTGGACTCACTGTCCAAAATTTTCATAAAGACTCCGTCCTTGTAAAATTCCACCTGTGAAAAGTCCATACCAGACCGATGGTGGCATCCCAGGATCAGATCATCACCTTCATTGATAATAGGAGGAGCTTGTAGAATGAGGTCACCTGAAATGTAAAACATTATCCTAAGTTATTTTTGAGTAACGTACTTGTTAACTAGTCAGTAGGCTTGTGCAATTCGTTTCGTAACGAATCGAAATTCGTCCGAATTTAGCAACTTTCGGACATTTGGAAGCATTCGAATTTCCGAACAAAGCAATTACGAATAAAACCGAATCCGAAATAAATTATACCGCAAAATAGCGAATGCCCGAATGTCTTCGGCATAATTCGTTATGAAAAAAGTTACGAATGTACGAATCCATTGGAAGCACAATAACACTCACTCTGCTCTCTGCTTCTCCCTCACCGTGCTGAACTCCCTCTCAAAATGGTGTACAGGGGGCGGAGGCTATAGCCGCATGTAAAAAACGAAAGTAAAATACGAGATTTCGAATCGTTACAAATAACCGCTATGTATTTAGAAAAGTACAAATCCATTCGAAGCACATTAGGCATAATAGGCAGCGTCATTGTGAGAGAGACACCTAAAATTACGAATCAACGAACCCAAAAAAAGTTACGAAAGTAGGAGTTGTGTCCAGAATCAACGAAAAACAACGTACTCTACCGAAAGTATGAATTATAAAGCAACAAAAAATTCAACGAAAAATGTCGCTTGCGAAAATACGAATTAGTCCGAACACGAAAAATCCCGTCTAGCAAAATTACGAATGATTACGAATCAACAGGACCGGAAAGAAACGAACCGAAACGGAACGAATTTTTCCGTTGTGCACAAGTCTACTAGTCAGCCTATCCAAAAAAGATATTTTGATTTAGGGTAAAAACTGTGGGATACATCATCAACTTCTCCCATATTTCATAGAAAGTAATGCCTATGTACAAAGTTGTTCGCAGAGGAAGGTGGGCATGGAACTGGAAAAGGATCTTGATGACCAAGTTCATGAATGTCTAAAACCTGAGAGCCCTATTCAGACAACGACCAACAATATTTTAAATATTTACCATGAACCTGTACTTTTCCTTAAAAGTTAGTCTCATAGAAGGCAGTAGACATGTGCATACGAATCTAAAATTCGTACGAATTTCCGGAAATTCGTACATTCGTACGAATCCGAAATACAAATTTTATGCATACGAATTCTGTACGAAATACGAAATTTCGTTTACGAATTTCGGATCCAAATTAACAGAAACGTGACTGGTGTTTTGCATACGAATTCTGTACGAAATACGAAATTTCGTTAACGAAATTTCGGATCCAAATAACGTGACTGGTGTTTTGCTCACCAATCACTCAGAGGAAGTACGAAATCCGAAATTTCGTTTACGAATACGAAATTTCGTTTACAAATTTCAGATCCAAATTAACAGAAACATTTAAAATTTACGATTCGTACGAAATTCGTATTTCGAATCGAAACGGAACGAAACAAAACAAATTTTTTGACGGCGCCCATGTCTAGAAGGCAGCAGTGAGCTACTCTAGTGTCAGTAGTTGTGAGCCATTCTGAACGTATCTCTCTTTACGTACACTTGGTGGTCCATTGGAAGAGCATTTGTTGGACGAATGTCGAAATCATTGGCCCTGCCTGGAGGAATTTTTGGCCACTAGATGGAGCTGAGGATCCTAGGAAGTATTCGTAATAGAGAAAATACAGGGGAAATTCATGCGGGCTAGGCCATTGCATGTAACGTTCATTCCAACAAATGTGTTATAACTAGACCCCTTGGTGTGGATAATACAATAAGGAAAAAACTTTTTGGGTTTTTTTTTCACCCCCCTGGGCTAAAATGACAGTGTCTCAACTTTTAGATGTTACAGTCTTTTTTTTTTCCAATTTTTTTTTTAAAAGTCAGCAGCAACACTGTAGCTGCTGACTTTTAATAAGGACACTTACCTGTCCTAGGCGCCCGCGATATCGGTCCCCCGAGGCCGATCCCTCGATCCTGGCAGGTCCCGGTGCCGCCATCCTCACTAAGGGAAACAGGCAGTGGAGCCTTGCGGTTTCACTGCCCGTTTCCTACTGCGCATGCGCGAGTCTTGCGGCGCTTTGTGAATGGGCCGGCTGCTCTCTGGGATACACACAGTTCCCAGAAGGCAGCGCGCCCCATTCACCAGAAGACAACGCGAGGAGGATGCGGGAGCAGACCTGCCGCAGCGGAAGAAGAGGCAGATTAGGAACATCCGCATGTTTTTTTCAAATTTTTTTTTTTACATTTTTTTTTACATTTTTTTGCTGGATTTTGGTGTATTTTTTTTTTTTTTTTTTACGGTGGAATTCCACTTGGATAGTTTTGCATAGAGTTGGGAAGAGGAAGTTTATGATCCATTATGTCTACATTGGGAAGGTTTCCCACTACCATTTTTGTTATTCACTTGAAGGTCATTACAAAAGACAAGGGGCCCTCTTTACGTCTGGAGGAAACCTCCACACACAGAAAGACTTCTTTATAGTAAGAGCTGTGAATATGTGGAATGGACTCCCTCAAGAACTAGTTATGTTTTAAAAAAAGAGACGGATGCATTCCTAAATGCACAAAACATAAGTGAATAAATCGAATATTAACATTTAAAGGCAATAACACCAGAGATTGCTAATTCAGGGAATATCCAATTGCCTTCAGGGGATCTGAAAGGATTTTCGTCCCCTCTGGAGCAAATTGGACCATGCTTTATATAGATTTTTTGCATTCCTCTGGAACAACTATGAGTATAGGGTTCTGTATATGGAGGTTTCCAATTTCTTATTTTTTTTCTATTGGTTAACCTAGATGGACTTTTTCAATTGGACTGTCCAAATGGATTAACTGTCCAGGCAATAGCATAGAAAGTAAAGGGAATCTTCAGAACGGACACAGAAGCAAGAAAATCCATCTGACTCTTTACGATTCTACTAATAAAAGAGCTTTATTGCGGTTTAGGTCTTCTTTTGAGAGTTCTTCCTCACTTCCTGTCAGGGGACACAACAGGAAGTGAGGGGAAGTCTCCCAGAACGGAGAAGCACAGCAACCAGATGGAAGTGGTAACCCTTTCCCATTCATCAAGATATCAAGATACCTCTCAACGCAACTCAACTCAAGTCAACTCGTTCCATTCAAAACTAAGAAAAGTTTGGTAACCAAAAAAAGATGATATTTCATCTAGTAGAGAAGTAATTGTCTATTTTGTACTTTTGACTTACTGTTGGAAACATCCAACCTGACAGGGTCACTTAAATGAGTTACGCTGGACCGACATTGGTAGTATCCGCTGTCATTCACGCTTGAAGATTGAATTGTAAATCTCTGTTGGGTTTCCTTAATCTTCTCGTTGTCTTTGTACCAGTAAAACGTCTGATCTCCTTTCATGTTAGAATCCACATTACACATGAAAGTCATGGATTCCCCAGTAATAATTTTCCCAACATTTGGCGTGAAAGCCACCACGGCCATACCTAAAAAGACACAATACATTCAAAAAGTATCATTTTTTTTGTTTGTCTGATTGTTTTCATCTATTTTGCGGAAAAGATGGTAGGAAGTTTCTTGTTCTCTACTAGCTTTTACCGTATTTATCGGCGTATAACACGCACCGGCGTATAACACGCACCCCAAGTTTAGGAGGGAATTTTAAGGAAAAAAACTTTTAGGAGGGAAATTCAAGGAAAAAAAACTTACATTTAAATGCAGCATGCAGCCTTGCCCAGTGTCCATCTGCAGCCTTGCCCAGTGTCCATCTGTCCATCTGCAGCCTTGCCCAGTGTCCATCTGTCCATCTGCAGCCTTGCCCAGTGTCCATCTGTCCATCTGCAGCCTTGCCCAGTGTCCATCTGCAGCCTTGCCCAGTGTCCATCTGTCCATCTGCAGCCTTGCCCAGTGTCCATCTGTCCATCTGCAGCCTTGCCCAGTGTCCATCTGTCCATCTGCAGCCTTGCCCAGTGCCTTTGCGATCGTGTCAGTCTCGGCGGTTTTTTTAATTTGGCGCCGATTTCTGTGGAGAGGAGCGAGCGGGGCCGAGTGTACTTCGGCTAGACTCGGCTCCTCTCGCAGTCCCGCCCATCTCCACTGACTGCGCCGCTGACGGAGAAAGCCGAGTGTACTTCGGCTAGACTCGGCTCTGCTCACAGTCACAGGCAGGACTGCGAGAGGAGCCGAGACTAGCCAAAGTACACTCGGCTTTCTCTATGTCAGCGGCGCAGTCAGAGATGGGCGGGACTGCGAGAGGAGCCGAGTAAAGCCGATTGTACTTCGGCTTCGGCTCCGCTCGCTCCTCTTGCTCGTTTTCAGCAGGGGAATTCGACAGAGTATCGGCGTATAACACGCACCCACGATTTTCCCCTGATTTTAAGGGGAAAAAAGTGCGTGTTATACGCCGATAAATACAGTAATTGTTTTAATTGTTTTCTGGTTTTGAGCAGTAAGGAATTGAACTTACCTGGGTTTGGTTCAAGCAGGGTTTGACAAACTTCAAAGAAGTTTGGATGCCACACCTGAACCCTAAGGAAATTAATGGAATCAAATGTGTCAAAAATGCCCATTTTATGGGCTAATAGGCAAAGAGTTGTCAAAAAGTTGCATTGGGGGTGGGCACTGCCCTGGGGAACATTTACCAGGGCAAACAACGTTTATAATATTACTAAGCAAAATAAACTAAATAAAAACACAAACATGATGGCACTGGGTGAAGGCTGCTTTTAACAGAGCTCTCAGAACCACAGCTTTTATCCTCCTATCCTTTTATCCTCCATCCTAATGCCCTGTACACACAATCGCATTTCCGATGGAATAAAATCCGATGGAATTTTCCGTCGGAATTCCGATGAAGCTGACTTCCATCAGTCTTGCATACACACCATCAGACAAAATTCCGACCGTCCAAACTGCGGTGACGTAAAACACTCTGACGAGCCCAAAAAAATTAAGTTCAATGCTTCTGAGCATGTGTCGACTTGATTCTGAGCATGCGTAGGTTTTTTTCTCTGTTGGAACTCCCTACAGACGAACGGAATTTCTCTTTCTAAGTCCGTCGGAATTTCCGACGGAAAAAGTCCGATTGGGGCACACACACGGTCGGAATATCCGATGAAAAAATTCCGTCTGACTTTTTCCATCGGAAATTCCGACCGTGTGTACGGGGCATAACAGTTCACAACAAACCCAGTGGGAGGGCAACACAGACTATCGGAATTTCCTATAGTTTTTTTTTCCATCGGAAAAATTTAAAACATGTTCTATTTTTTTACACCGATGGAAAAAAGTCAGATGGGGCCCACACACGATCGTTTTTTCCGATGAAAAAAGTCCATCGGACTTTTTTCATCGGAAAAAACAATCGTGTGTACAGGGCATAAGGGTGCAGTAAGTCTCATTTACCCTAGAACACATTTCACTCAGTGGCAGCCCTTGCATAAGGGGCGCAGGGGCGCTGCTCCCTCTGTCCCAGCGTCCAGCCCCCTAATCTACATGCGGGGCACCGGACGCATTGGATTTCAAGTTTTTTTTTTTTTTAGAAGCACATGATTAGAGCCTGATGACCAAAAGCCAAAAAGGTATTTCAATCAATTTCTATATTAAGTTTGACCATTTGGTCTGAATGAAACCAAAAACTTGCCAAGCATATGGCAGTATTAAAGTGGCTCTGTACTAATGATAACTCTAAAGCCTCGTACACACGATCAGATATCCTATGGATTCTAATCCGATGGTTTTGTCCATCTGAAATCCGATGAAGCTGACTTCCATCAGTCTTGCCTACACACCATCAGTCCAAAAACCGACCGTTCCAAACGCGGTGACGTAAAACACTCCGATGAGCCGAGAAAAAAAAAACAATGCTTCTGAGCATGCGTCGACTTGATTCTGAGCATGCGTGGGTTTTTTAACCGATGGATTTGCCCATAGATGATCGGAATTTGCTATCGGTTTTTGATCCATCGGAAAAATTTAAAACATGTTCTATTTTTTAAAACCGATGGAAAAAAGACCGATGGGTCCCATACACGATCGGTTTGTCCGATGAAAACAATCCATCGGACGGTTTTCATCGGTTAAACCGATCGTGTGTACAGGGCTTAACCGTATTACTAAACCTAACCCTTTGTTTATAAACAAAGTTGTTTGATCACCATGCCAGTGTTTACTGGATAATAACTTGGATTTGTTAGAAAACATAATGCAATTTGTTTTTGTTATTCAAATTCTGCCTAAAGCAGCGGTTCTCAACCTGGGGGTCGAATGATGATTGGCCAGGGGTCACCAAATCCTGGGCTGTTCCTGAAGCCCGCACCTCTCTCCCCGACCTTTTGCGGTCACAAAGCAGGGCTGTCCCTGGAGCAAACGGCCGCCCACTTAGCCTCTTTGCAGCCGCCCATTCAGTTCATGGCATGGCTGGGGGGGCAGAGACTAGAGGTCAGCTGACTGGTGAGGAATGTGAAGTGGGAGGGGCTGGAGGAGACCCTATCTCCTGATTTCAGTAAAGATGTCACTGTTGCGAGACACCACAAAGTCAGAGACACAGTGAAGCCGGAGACACAGTGAGTAACACTACCTGTGATTATAGTTCCCATTAAAAGTCCCTACTACAGTTCTCAGATCAGCAGATGACCTGGATCAAGAGCACTTAAGTTGGCTGATCAGAACCCCCCCAACATTGCCACTCATCCCAACTCCCCGCAAGCACTGCCACTCAACCTATTCCCCCCCCCCCACCAAGGAGTAAAGCCCTGTACACACGATCGGTTTGACTGATGAAAACCGTTCGATGGATGGTTTTCATCAGACCAACCGATCATGTATGGTACCCATCGGTCTTTTTCCCGTCGGTTTTAAAAAATAGAACTTGTTTTAAAATTTTCCGATGGATCAAAAACCGATGGTAATTTCCGATCGTCTATGGGCAAGTCCATCGGTTAAAAAACCCACGCATGCTCAGAATCAAGTCGACGCATGCTCAGAAGCATTAAACTTCATTTTTCTCGGCTCATCGGAGTGTTTTACGTCACGGCGTTTGGAACGGTCGTTTTTTTGACTAATAGTGTGTGGGCAAGACTGATGAAAAACAGTTTCATCGGATTTCCGATGGACAAATCCATCGGACGAAAATCCATAGGTTATCCGATCGTGTGTACAGGGCTTCAGAGAAGGAATAAAAATAGAGAATACATGGAAGGGAGAGGAAAACAGGGGGAGGAACGAAGAAAAAGGAAGAGAAGGAACAAGAAAGACGGCTATCGAGAGTGATGGGGAAAAAAAACAAGAAATTAGGATAGAGAGAGATAAAGGGGAAAGAAAAGAGAACAAAGAGAAAGAGTGGTACATCCTAAAATGTACCATAAGGGGTTTTAATACTGTACGAGTGGAAGGGACTCAGGGAACGCTAAATGTCCGTGGGTTAGGGTCGCAAATTACTTGTCTTGCCTTGGGTGTTGACAACCCACGCTACGAAAATAATTTTACTGTTAGGGGTCCCCACAACTTGGGAATTTTTTTTCAAGGGGTCATGGCACTTGAAAGGTTGAGAACCACTGGCCTAAAGGGTCTGCATTATAAAATTTAAGGCAGATTTCTCAAAAGAAGACAAAATCTGGAATTCAGCTCATTTCTAATCAGGATATTTAGGATTTTATTTACTAAAGGTAACACACTGTTCAGTTTGCAACAGAATTTTTACTTTTCAAAGGAATTGTCCCTCATGCCGCGTACACACGATCAGTTTTCTCGTTGGGAAAACTGTCATGTTTTCTCTTGGACGAGATAAAAACGGCTGTGTGTAGGCTCTCCAGCAGTTTTCCCGAGGAGAAAACCACCGAGAATCACGACGAGAAAATTTAGAACATGCACTAAATTTTTCTCGTCGCGAATCGCAGCGTTTTTTTCCTCGGCAGTTTTCCCATAGGGAAACACTGCTAGGGAGCCTACACACTCGACCAAGAGAAAACCTGTTGTGAAAAGCGGCCGTGTGTACACGGGGAAAAGGGGACCAAGCCGGTCCTCGTTTTTCCCGTCGGGTTTCACGGCGGTGTTTTCACCACGAGAAACTCGATCGTGTGTACGCAGCATTAGTTTAGTACACCAAGTACTGACCTTCTAATAGCATCTGTTATTTCATAAACAGCCTTCTAAACAGAAGCCTATGTTCTATACACACCTTGTATTTGGACGAAGGTCGCTTTGCTTGTCTTGGTCACAGTTCTTTGTATATTAGACACTGTACAGGTATAATTCCCAGAATCCTTTGGCTGCACCGACTGAATCTCGTACTTCTCTGATGCACCGGGCTTCTGCACTTGCTGCCCATCTTTAAAGAAGGTAAAAACCAATTCTGTAGACCGTTTCCGGGGACTGAGGGCGGTGTGGCAGGTGAGAGTCATGTCCGCACCTTCATTCATTGAGTATGGGCTGACTAATACTTCCGGGGGAGAAAAAAGATCTAGAAAATCAAATACAGGCGATACGGGTGAGAGTTGTAATTAAAAAAAAAATCAGCCATAAGATAAAAAAATTAATATCTTTTTATCTCAATTTTACATTGCCTAGATCAGGGATCCTCAAACTATGGCCCTCCAGCTGTTGCGGAACTACAAATCCCATGAGGCATTGTAAAACTCTGACATTCACAGACATGACTAGGCATGATGGGAATTGTAGTTCCTGAACACCTGGAGGGCTGTAGTTTGAAGACCCCTGGCCTAGATGGTCCATGTTGTACAGTAAATCTTTTGACCTTGGTGTGGACTTATCTCTACGCAAAAGGCAAAACCTTACATCTGTTTTACTTTCTAGTTAATATCATATCAGTTGAAGCTCATCTACTACAATAATTTTTTAGTGTCTACACTGTCAACTCTTTTAAACATTTTACCCATGGGCGTCCGCTCCATAGGGCAAGGGAGGTCAATTGCCCCCCCCCTGGAGACACACTATATTTATATGGACATGGAGTGAAGCGGAATTATCCTCGAGAACTATTTCACACTGCCAGCTGGCCACATTATCAGTAAAGCGCCGCTAGTTTTAGCGGCGCTTTACCATCGTTTTAGTGGCGCTATTCGGCCGCTAGAGGGGTGGGGGTTAAAAAAAAATAGAAATTGCTAATCAGACAATGGCAGCTTGATCCTTCTATTAAGCTTTTGCATCAGGTTTCTTAAACCTTTGGATGCCTGTGTTTTATGTCATAATGACTAAGCCCCTCCCCTTCATGACATTGTCAAAAAGGGGCCGAGCATGGATGACCTTAAAATGATGCCCCCCTCTGAAAAAAGTTCAGCGGACGCCCATGATTTTACCCAAATAGTTTAAAGCATATATGAGCAAAAGTATTTAACCACTTCAGCCCCAGAGGATTTGGCAGCCCAATGACTGGGCCATTTTTTGCGATTCGGCACTGCGTCGCTTTAAATGACAATTGCGCGATCGTGCGACGTTGCAACCAAACAAAATTAACATTCTTTTTTTCCCACAAATAGAGCTTTCTTTTCGTGGTATTTGATCACCTTGGCGGTATTCATTTTTTGCGCTATAAACAGAAATAGAACGACAATTTTGGGAAAAAAAATATATTTTTTACTTTTTGCTATAATAAATATCCACCAAAAATATATATATAAAAAAAAATGTTTTCCTCAGTTTAGGCCGATACGTATTCTTTTACATATTTTTGGTAAAAAAAATCGCAATGAGTGTTTATTGATTGGTTTGCGCAAAAGTTATAGCGTCTACAAAATAGGGGATAGTTGTATGGCATTTTTATTAATATTTTTTTTTTTACTAGTAATGGCGGCGAATTTTATCATGACTGCAACATTATGGCGGATACATAGGGCACTTTTGCCGCTATTTTGGGACCATTCACATTTATACAGCGATCAGTGCTATAAAAATGCACTGATTACTGTGTAAATGTGACTGGCAGTGAAGGGGTTAACCACTAGGGGGCTAGGAAGGGGTTAAGTGTGTCCTATGGATGTTTTCTTACTGTGTGGAGGCGGGGCTTACAGTGACACGACAGTGATCACTGCTCCCGATAACAGGGAGCAGTAGATCAGTGTCCTGTCACTAGGCAGAACAGGGAGATGCCTTGTTTACAAAGGCATCCCTCCCCGTTCTGACGCTCCGTGACCCGATTGTGGGACACCAGCGGACATCGAGTCTGCGGGTCCCACGGCACGATCACGGAGCTCGTGGCAGGAGCACGGTGGCAGATTCAAAGCAACGTACAAGTGCATTGCTTTGCGCAGCAGTGCCATTCTGTCGACGTATATGTGCAGGAGGCGGTCGGCAAGCGGTTAAACCCCATTCAAATGACTGAATGTTGGTATATTCAGTAAAGGGTACAGATAACACTACAATACAGACTTTTTAGACAACTGTGAGTCTCCAGCCTTGTGGCAAAAGTTTGGAGAAGATCCTATTCTAAGCAAAAATCCATGAACCTTTGGGATAAATTTGAATTCCAAATGCAAGTCAGGTCTTCTTGTCCAATATCAGTACTTGCTCTATTGGCTTAATGGGAGCACACCCCCAAAAACACACCCAGGGGTTAAAGCCCATGAGTTGGGGCAATTAGTTTGGTGTGGAGGAACTTTAGTTCCCTGCACAGAGGCCTGACCTCAACCCAAATTAAGACTTGTGGGTAGTGTTGAGCGAACCTGAACCGAACATGTCCGTACTGAACTTTAGCTTTAGCTTTTTCCTGAACCCGAACCCGAACCCGGACTTTGCCCAAAAGTCCGGGTTCGGGTTCGGGTTCGGCAATCTAATAACGCATTTAGAAATGCTTCAGGGGCCAGCCAATCACCTTTTGATTAGCTGGTGTGCCCTTAGAGGCCATCATAGCCATGCCTACTAATGGCATGGCTGTGATTGGTCAGTGCAACATGTGACCCAGCTTCTATATAAGCTAGAGGCACACAGCACACATGTCACTCTGCTTCAGAATAGATAGGGAGAGGATCTAGTCTGCTGCTGCTGCTTTTAGGGAGAGATAGAAAGATAGATGAGGTAGTCCTGATTCTACAATCTGAGGGAAAAGATAGAGAGATAGTGTAGTGTAGGGCCAGGTTCCTGTGTTGGTGCTTTCAGGGAGAGAGAATATTATATAGGAGTCCAGATTCAGAGATTAAAATCAGCGATCTGCATAGGTTTACCTGTTTGTGTTGCAGTGCACAGTCTTTTTACACTGCCATGAGACCAGTGTCAGAGAAAATCTAACTTTTAGGGGGGAAAAAAAAAGTCACTTTATTGTGCTCTTTTCCAAAAGACCCATAGGGCAAAAAAAAAAAAAAGCATTTTATTTTGCTAGTGCAAAAAAAGACCCATAGGGCAATAAAAAAAAAAAAAAAAGCATTTTATTTTGCTAGTGCAAAAAAAGACCCGTTTAGGGCAAAAAAAAAATAAAAAATTTGCACTTTAATGTACGCTTGCAAAAAGAGCCATTCAGGGGCACAAAAAAAAGTTTGCAGTGTGTTATACATATTTTGAGGTGTGTGAAATAAACCATTTCTATATAGTTTTCTCCTACTGTGCTACACTAAAAAAAAAACATTTTTTTTGAATAGCATTTTCTGCAGTTCTGTAGCTGTGCGATTCAGCGGTTACGTACTGTGGGTGTGTTCTGCTCCTCCAAAAAACGCCGTTTAGGGGCACAAAAAAAAGTTTGCAGTGTGTTATACATATTTTGAGGTGTGTGAAATAAACAATTTCTATATAGTTTTCTCCTACTGTGCTATACTAAAAAAACAACATTTTTTTTGAATAGCATTTTCTGCAGTTCTGTAGCTGTGCGATTCAGCGGTTACGTACTGTGGGTGTGTTCTGCTCTTCCAAAAACACCCATTTAGGGCAAGATCCTAAATTTGGAAAATATGAGGAGAAGGTCAAAGGGACGTGGTGGCCCCGGTCGTGGTGCTGCTGGTGGAGCTCCTGTTGCAGGGAGAGGACGTGGTGGATCTGTGCCAGATACACGCACAAGTGAAACACCTTCCTCAGGTGCGAGTAGGCGACCGAGCCTGCGGCGGTATTTTGACGCGCCTAATGAGGCTGTACGAATGTTTAGGCCAGGACAAGTACAGGCGATAGTAGATTGGGTTGCTGACAGTGCCTCGGGTTCCTTCACATTGTCTCCCACCCACTCTTCTGATGAAAGAACAGAGTTGGCACCTGAAACCCATGTCCATCAGTCTTTCACCTCACCCCCTTGCAAATCAGCCAAGCAGTCTGAGCCCCAAATCATGCAGCAGTCTCTTCTGCTTTTCGATGACTCTGTTAGCAGGGTTTCCCAGGGCCATCCACCTAGCCCTGCCCCAGAAGTGGAAGAGATTGAGTGCACCGATGCCCAACCACTTATGTTTCATGATGAGTACATGGGAGGACCATCGCAGTACGTCTCGGATGATGACGAAACACAGGTGCCAACTGCTGCTGCTTTTGCAATTGTGCAGACAGACAAGGAGGGCAGGGGTGAAGACTGGGTGGAAGATGATGTGGAGGACGATCAGGTCCTCGACCCCACATGGAATGAACGTTATGCAGGTGACCAGTGTAGTTTGGAGGAAGAGGCGGTGGTCGCACAGAGCCACCAGCACAGCAGAAGAGGGAGCAGGGTGCAAAAGCGGAGCGTCTGTCAGCTAGACAGTATGTCTGCTACTGCCCAACGCAGCAAGGGACCGAGCACACCAAAGCCAGGTCCAAGGAGTTCCCTAGCGTGGCAGTTTTTCACACAATGTGCTGATGACAAGACACGAGTGGTTTGCACGCTGTGCAATCAGAGGCTGAAGCGAGGCATAAACGTTCTCAACCTGAGCGCAACCTGCATGACCAGGCATCTAAGTGCAAAGCACGAGCTGCAGTGGAGTAGACACCTCAAAAACCAAGAAAGGTCTCTGGCTCCTCCTGCTTCCTCTTCTGCTGCAGTCTCGGCCTCTTCATCCACCTCTGTAGTGACAGTGGCACCTGCCACCCCGCAAACAGAGGATCTGCCAGCAACACTACCACCTGGGTCACCAACCATCTCCACAATGTCCCATGGAAGCGTTCAGCTCTCTATCTCCCAAACATTGGAGCGGAAGAGGAAGTACCCCCCTAGCCACCCACGATCCCTGGCCCTGAATGCCAGCATTTCAAAACTCCTGGCCTTTGAAATGCTGTCATTCCGTCTGGTGGAGACGCAGAGTTTTAAAAGCCTGATGGCATTGGCTGTCCCACAGTACGTCGTGCCCAGCCGCCACTACTTTTCCAGGCGAGCCATCCCTTCCCTGCACAACCAAGTGGGGGACAAAATCAGGTGTGCACTGCGCAACGCCATCTGTGGCAAGGTCCACCTAACTACGGATGCGTGGACCAGTAAGCACGGTCAGGGACGTTATATCTCCCTAACAGCACACTGGGTAAATGCAGTGGCGGCTGGGCCTGAGGCAGATAGCAGTTTGGCGCATGTCCTTCCACCACCGAGGATTGCAGGGCGCTTCAGTTTGCCTCCTGTTGCTAACTCCTCCTTCTCCGCTTCCTCATCCTCTACCGCCTCCTCATCCATTCAACGTAACACCTTCACCACCAACTTCAGCACAGCCAGGGGTAAACGACAGCAGGCAGTTTTAAAACTTTCCTGTTTGGGGGAAAAACCCCACACCGCACAGGAGTTGTGGAGGGACATGGAACAACAGACCAATGAGTGGTTGCTGTCAGTGAGCCTCAAGCCCGGCCTGGTGGTGTGCGATAATGGGCGAAATCTCGTAGCAGCTCTGGGCCTAGCCGGTTTGACGCACATCCCTTGCCTGGCGCATGTGCTGAACTTGGTGGTCCAGAGGTTCCTTAAAAATTACCCCAATATGCCAGAGCTGCTGCAGAAAGTGCGGGCTGTGTGTGCGCACTTTTGGCGTTCTCACCCTGCTGCTGCTCGCCTGTCAGCGCTGCAGCGTAACTTTGGCCTTCCCGCTCACCGCCTCATATGTGACGTGCCCACAAGGTGGAACTCCACCTTGCACATGCTGGCCAGACTGTGCGAGCAGCAGCAGGCGATAGTGGAGTTTCAGCTGCAGCAATCACGCGTGAGTCGCTCTGCGGAACAGCACCACTTCACCACCAATAACTGGGCCTCCATGCGAGACCTGTGTGCCTTGTTGCGCTGTTTCGAGTACTCCACCAACATGTCCAGTGCCAATGACGCCGTTCTCAGCGTTACTATCCCAGTTCTATGCCTCCTTGAAAAAACGCTTCGGGCGATGATGGAAGAGGATGTGGCACAGGAGGATGAGGAGGAGGAGGAGGAAGCGGGATCATTTCAAAGGCTTTCAGGGCAGTCTTTCACAAGTGGCTACGAGGGTGGGTTCCTGCACCAACAAACACCAGGTACACAATTGTCCGGCAGAAAGGGCACAGTTCTGGAGGATGACGAGGTGGAGGAGGAGATGGAGGAGATGGAGGAGGAGGAGGAGGAGCCATTTTCACAGCAGGGTGGCACCCAGACCAGCTCGTTGCCATCACTGGTGCGTGGCTGGGGGGATACAGAGGACACAGACGATACACCTCCCACAGAGGACAGCTTTTCTTTGCCTCTGGGCAGCCTGGCACACATGAGCGATTACATGCTGCAGTGTTTCCGCAATGACCGCCGAGTTGCCCACATTTTAACTGGTGCTGATTACTGGGTGGCCACCCTGCTGGATCCCCGTTACAAGGACAACGTACCGTCCTTAATTCCCTCACTGGAGCGGGATCGTAAGATGCGCGAGTACAAGCGCACGCTGGTAGACGCGCTGCTGGTGGCATTCCCACCTGACAGCGGGCGTACGGTGGAAGCACAAGGCGAAGGCAGAGAATGAGGAAGAGGTCGCCAACGCAGCCGGGGCACCGACACCACCTCAGAAGGCAGGGTTAGCATGGCTGAAATGTGGAAAAGCTTTGTCAGCACGCCACAACAACCAGCACCACCAGCTGAGATGGAACGTCTTAGCAGGAGGCAGCATTTCACCATCATGGTTGAGCAGTATGTGTCCACAGGCCTACACGTACTGGATGACGGGTCTGCCCCCTTTAACTTCTGGGTCTCCAAATTGGGCACATGGCCTGAGCTTGCCCTTTATGCCTTGGAGGTGCTGGCCTGCCCTGCAGCCAGTGTATTATCTGAACGTGTATTTAGCACGGCAGGGGGCGTTATCACAGACAAGCGCTGCCGCCTGTCCAGAGCCAATGTGGACAAGCTCACGTTCATTAAAATGAACCAGGCATGGATCCCACAGGACTTGTCCGTACCTTGTGCAGAATAGACATGTATACCGGTGTTGTGACAAAAACTGTCCGGCCATCGGATTGTGTCCGGCCCATACTGCGAAGGCGCAGCGCTTACGCAGTACAGAGGACAAGGAGATTCACAAAATCTCCGAAGATGAACGGCGCCTGCGCTGTGAGTGCAGGTTCAAGCCCCACCATCCAAGTGGACATATGGTAGCACATAGTAACAGGGCCCCTCACGGGCTCGGTTCGATCGCCACGCTTCGGGCACGGCCTCACTTGGCTCGGCTTGAACCACGGATGGTGTGGCCTTCACCTGAACTCACCACGCAGGCGCCGTTCGTCTTGGGAGATTTTAGAAATCCCCTTGTCCTACATACTGAGCAAGCGCAGTACAGGGTGGACACTATTTGACGGGGGACAGAATTCGACACATCACCGGCCTTACCCAGCCATTGTTGTATTTTTGAATCAGTGTTGGCTACCTCGTCCTCCTCCACCGCCGCTTCCACCTACACAGCCACATCCACCGCCACCTCAACCTCCTACTCCATATGGACCTCGTCCTCCTAGGTCAAGATTATTATTTTTTTTTTTATGTTATTTTAAGTTATTTCCCTATCCACATTTGTTTGCAGAGCACTTGCCATGCTCTTAACAACATTTTGCTGCCATTTGCAGCCCTCTAGCCCTTTCCATTACTTTTTTAGAGCCTTTTTAGTCCTTAGAAGTCCGGGTCCCCATTGACTTCAATGGGGTTCGGGTTCGGGTCCGGGTTCGGGTTAAAGTTCGGTCCCGAACCCAAACTTTTTTCCGAAGTTCGGCCGAACCCGTCGAACCCGAACATCCAGGTGTCCACTCAACTCTACTTGTGGGATGAATTTAAAGTAGAGGTCCACACAAAAATGGAACCTCCGCTGATTCCTCCCCCCTCTCCGGTGCCACATTTGGCACCTTTCAGGAGGGAGGGGGAGCAGATACCTGTCTAAGACAGGTATTTAAACCCATTTCCGGGCATAGATCCCTGCATTATTTGTGGGAATCTACGCCACGTCCGGCGCCCCCCCCGCTGTCTTCAGGGACCAGTGGCATTGCGCAGCGTGAGTCGCGCATGCGCAACAGGGAACCAGGAAGTGAAGCCGCAAGGCTTCACTTCCTGATTCCCTTACCGAAGATGGCGGCAGCAGTATCCGCGAGCCTAGGCAGAGATCGGCTTCGGGTGCCGACATCGCGGGCGCGCTAGACAGGTAAGTGTCCTTATTTTAAAAGTCAGCAGCTGCAGTATTTGTGACTGCTGACTTAAGAAAATAAAAAAATAATTGGCGGACCTCCGCTTTAAATGCCAAATGCAAGCCAGATCTTCTTGTCCAATATACTGTAAGTACTTGCTCATTCGGCTAAATGGGACACTTACCCGGAAACACATTCCAAAATCTTGTGGAAAGCCTTTCAAGAACAGCGAAGTCTATTATATCCATTGGGGGGGGACCAACTCCATAGTAATGGTTTTGGAATGGGATGTCCAATAAGATGGAATAGATGACTTAGTTAAAAGTCTACAAGCATTTGTCCATATTGTGTATTACAGATCACAATCAGCTACTGGTACTTTATTGGTTTAAACCTTTTAAAATGTAAACTTAAAGTTGTACTTCAATCAGTCAACTAAGTGTAGCGGCCTCACCCCATCTCTTTTGTCTAGGGGTATCACATACTACAGGGTGAGATGCGCTACGGCCCATGTCCTTCCCATAGCTGTGGGTGAGGTGAAGGCCAGCACCAGATATTTTCCTCGGGCCTGTGTGTTTCAGTTAAGGACCAAGTCCTGCCGTGCCAACACTTCCATTTGCTCCCATTAACCAGAGTTCCACACACCGATCACAGTCCAACTCTTGTTTTATTGCATAACTCACAATAAACAGTGCTTCAGTAGCCAACTGGTTGAGACCCAATAACAGTTTGATAAGGTGGAATGAGCAGGTCGAGGCACTATCCTGATTGTAAGCTAAACCACTGTGGTTTCACCAGCGGTTGCTATAGCCTTGGCTGGAGAGAACTTAGAGCTTGAGAGTCTCTACCAGCGACTCAAGAGAACGTAGATAGTACCTTTGCTGCGTTGCGGCCCCTGTCAGGGAAAGATGTCCCTCCAAGGGAGTTACCGGAGGCCCATCCGTCACCGGGTTGATGCTGCTCCGGACTCTCCGAATGGGTAACCCTGGCCTCCTCGCCTCAGACATGGGCCCCATCCACTTCAGGGACCCTCGGACTTCTCCACCCTTGCGGGACCCAGTCAAAGTCACTGAGTCCCAGGCCTCCTGGTTTAGTACCTCACCCCAGGCTGAAGGTGCCTGGGATGGACTCCAACTCCATTCCGGTCAGGCCTAGGGTGCCTGGGCCAGAACTCAGAACCGCCCGCACCCAGGCCTAAGGTGCCTGGGCGCGTGATGAAGAAACTCCAGAAGAAAAAGACCTTGTGGCTAGGGCGTCTCCCCCTTTTATCTCCTCCATTGACGTCACAGCAGGTTCCCCGCCCTCGCCGTACCATCTCAGAGAAGGGACAAAAAGGACAGCACTATGGCAGTAAATCTACCTCGAGCCTGCGGGCACCCCGCCACCCACAGGCCAAGGAGATTATTACACCGCCCAATTCTCCACGAATACAAATGGTCCAATTCCTCTCATAATTTACACACCTGGATCATACTACCACCCAGGTGTACCCCACCTAAATTTAGAGACCCCGCTACATAAGTAAACAGTTACATTGCAAACATATAAACAGTTTTACCTACCAATTTGCAATTCTGATGTCCCTTTCCTGTGACCATTCAGAAAGACAGCATACCCAGGTCCTTTACTGCCATGTATACAGTGTTGGATAGAAGAGATGTGCACAATGGAAAAGTTTGTTGTGTGTCGGATTTCTTTGTTAAGTTAATAATTTTGTTTCGTCATATTCATTGTGTTAGAATGATTGCCTTTTTGAATTTGTTCCGTATGTTCGGATTTGTTTAGTATATTTGTTATTTTCGAATCGATTTGAATTCCGGATTTTGAATTCTTTCTATTTTATTTTCATTCTATTCAAAATTTGACAGTCGAAATTAGGAAGATGGCTATATTCTTTCTTTTTTATTCTGAATAGAATAAAATAGAAAGAATATAGCCATCTTCCTAATTTCAACTGTCAAATTTTGAATAGAATGAGAATTTAAAATTAAAATCTATTTAAAATTTGAATTTTGAATTTCGGGAAGATGGGGAGATTCTTTCTATTTTATTCCATTCTATTCTATTCAAAATTTCAATTTTGACACTCAAATTTAGAAATTAAAATTTTAGAAGAAAGCTATATTCTTTCTATTCTATTCTATTTTATTGTAATTTATTCTATTTTTATTCTATTCTAGTCTTTTTTTTCTATTCTATTCTTTTATTTTCTATTCTATACTATTGTATTCTTTTATTTTCTATTCTGTTGTAGTCTGTTCTATTCTATTGTATTTTATTATTTTCTATTCCTTTCTAATCTATATAGGAAAGGGGAATTTTGGGACTTTATATGAAGCAATTGAGAATGCGGAGGTAAGAGAGATAAAAAAATATTTAATTCATAACATGGATGTATGTCCAGTAAAGAATATAAATTCATATATATACACGCATGGCCTGCACAAGATATATACAGTAAATAGATACATTCGTCAGTACATAATCATCATAGAAATATATAGAAATGAATATAAATGCATAAAAAATGGTACGGCCAAATAAATGCCGGCGGCAGCGTGCCCAATACTTATATCAGTGTTCACATGATATGTCAAATTGTACTGAGTCTGAATGTTGATGGCATCATCAAATTTAATGCTTGGTGGATAGCGTTCCAATGTAGGGTGGCTGTGGCATCAATTATAGCTTGACGCGTTTCGTGGATGTCTCCACTCATCAGGAGCAGATGCGACAAACTTCCAACAAAGGCAGTGTATGCAATACGTGACAACCAGCACAGGGTGAGCCAAAAGCATGAACCTCACACGGGAGCTGAGGTGGCAAATATATAACAATGCAGCAATGGATGATGTGGGAAAGTGCATAATTGTGAAAGTGATCGCCATGTGACAGAGTAATGAATATATGGCATTCCTTTCTAATCTATTCTATTTTATTCTATTCTGTAAAGCAGCCTAAGTAGGATTTGTCATCTTATTTCACTTTTATACTTTACTGTATTTATTTCAATATATTTCTAATTCAAATTCAAATTAACTTTAAAATTTAAATTTATTTTCAAATTCAAATTCATTTTCAAATTCAAATTCATTTTCAAATTCAAATTCATTTTTAAATTCAAATTAATTTTAAAATTCAAATTTGTATAATTTGTTTTGTTATAATTTATTTTGGATTCATTGAAATTTGTTACTATTGTGATTCGGTCATTATGGGTACAGCCGAAACCCTGAATAATAGAAATTTCATCAGAATTTCGATTCGTAACTTGCACATGTCATTCAGTCATTATGGATGCATCTGAAACCCTGAATAATGGAAATTTTGATTCGTAACTAAGCAGATCGTACATGTCTATTGGATGGACAGCCCCATGCTTACCAACAGGGCCCTGATTGAAACAAACACATTGGGAGAAGGTTTTTAAAAGTTACCTGCTACTGAAATAAATTCCTCAGCGGTATAAACCTTTGAAGCTGAACCGGTGTTTATAAATCGTGTACATTTGTATTTTCCGCTCGCATCTTTGGACACAACTCCAAGGTTTAAATCCGAAAGATTGTCCGCAAATTTTATCAACTTGTCATCTTTGTAAAATGTTGTGTTTTTGGCTACACCGGTATGCCACATGTAACATTTCAGTGTGACAGAGTCCCCCTCGTGGATAAAGTTTGGGGCTTGCAAGATGAGCCAAACTTAAAAAAAAAAAAAGTGTAATATATTTTAAATATATTATTAATAATAACAATAATAATCAATTTATCTGAATAAGTCGCTTCTTTCCTTAACAGTAAAATACTAGAACAGTTTTCCCATCATCTTTATTTATATTAAATCTGCACAATCATGACAAGTAGAAAACAATTACCGGTACATTCCATAACTACAAATACTAGAATTTAACCTGTCTACAAAAGTAACAATATACTTGCTTTATCATATTGTTGTAGAGATCTAACTTTTTAGAATGAGGGTGTTTAGAATATAAAGTACTGTATATACTCAAGTATAAGCCGACCCGAATATAAGCCGAGGCACCTAATTTTACCACAAAAAAATGGGAAAACGTATTGACTCGAGTATAAGCCTAGGGTGTCCATCTGCATGCCTCACTGTGCCTCACTTTGCCTCATTATGTCCATGCCTCACTGTGTCCATGCCTCACTGTGCCCATGACTAGACTGACATTTAACATGGGAGTCTATAGAAGGGGTGCCCAGATTTGAAAAATCGGTGCTCCCCGGCCGTAGGTCCTCCAGACAAAGAACTTAGCACAATTGTAGAGAAAGAGTGGGGCTACATGTGTGCCTGGTACCGGGTCCCCAAAGTCTAAGCTGACCCGAATATAAGCCGAGGCACCTAATTTTACCACAAAAAAATGGGAAAACTTATTGACTTGAGTATAAGTCTAGGGTGTCCATCTGCATGCCTCACTGTGCCTCACTTTGCCTCACTGTGTCCATGTGCATGCCTCACTGTGCCTCACTGTGTCCATGCTTTACTGTGTCCATGCCTCACTGTGCCCATGCCTCACTGTGTCCATGCCTAGACTAACGTTTAACATGGAAGTCTATGGAAGGGGTGCCCGGATTTCAAAAATCGGTGCTCCCCGGCTGTAGTACTCCCGGACAACAAACTTTGCACACTTGTAGAGGAAGAGTGGGGCTACATGTGTGCCAAGTTTGGTGTTCATGGGACCTACGGCCGGCCGGTATCGGGTTCCCAAAGTCCGGAAGATCAGGCGCAAAAAGGTGACTCAAGTATAAGCCGAGGGGGGCATTTTCAGCACAAAAAAAGTGCTGAAAACTCGGCTTATACTCGAGTATATACGGTATATCTAAAGGCAATGTTTTTATTTTGTATTGAGTAGAAAAGGTAAACCCTTTTTATCTATGTTCCATTGGGGACATTTTCCCTTTACTTCCTGTCCTATAGACACAACAGGAAGTAAGAAAGATCTCCCCAAAGTGAGGGGAAATACATTCTGAGTTAGTTGGCACTTAACCACTTACAATTTTTGGCAGTTTCGCCCCCTTCCTTCCCAGACCAATTTTCAGCTTTCAGCGCTCTCGCACTTTCAATGACAATTGCGCGGTCATGCTACGCTGTACCCAAATTCAATTTTTATCATTTTGTTCACACAAATAGAGCTTTCTTTTGGTGGTATTTATTCACGACTCCGTTTTTTATTGTTTGCGATATAAGCGAAAAAAGAGCGGAAATTTGGAAAAGAAAATATTTTCTTCTTTCTATTTTAGAAGAAATCCAATAAAATCGAATTTTGTCATAAATATAAGCCAAAATGTATTCTGCTACATGTCTTTGGTAAAAAAAAATCCCGTAAAGTGTATAATAATTGGTTTGTGTGATCACGGACATATGTACGCAGATGATCATGTACAGATGTATGCAGATGATCATGTACAGATGTGCGCAGGTGATCACGGACATATGCGTGCAGATGATTATTGGGACATATGATTTTACTGTTACATATGTGGGGGACAGGTGTTTTTACTGTGTGGGGACATGTGTTTTGGGGACACTATTTTGGGGACTTGTGTGTTTACATTGTGTGGGGACACTGGTCCGGTGATCAGTGTGTAAAAAGCTGTAAAAATCAGCTCATACTCACTGATCACCAGCCTGCTGCAGAGATCCGCTCTCCTGCCGATCGGAGATGTGCGGCGTCCGGGTGACACGAGCGCATCGGGATCGCGCCACTGCGTGGGCACGCGCATGTGCGATTACCCTCCTTCTGAGGGACGTTCCTGAACATCCACTCAGAAGGAGGAAGCGCCCACCCGGCCATATATGTACAGTGGCCGGATGGGAAGTAGTTAAACAAGGGTCTTCTTTATTGGAAGATTTCCTGTATAAATCTTTTCTGGGGGCAATTCAATATCGTAATTTTTTTTTCTCACTTCTCACTTTCAGACCTTGTGACAAAAGTCAGCAGGACACAAAAGAGAAGGGTAATAATCCCAGCAGAAACACAGAGAGCAATACAATTTGAACAAAGTTTCTAAGCCCCTTGCCAGGACCTGGATTACCTGCTGGTGGCACTGTGGTTCCCTGGGTGAGGGTTGTGATTCCAGTGTTCACCAGCAGTTGTCTCCCAGCAGGCAGCAAGCAAAAAAAAACACTGGAGCAAGAGGCTCTAATGGGAGGACCTAAATATCCTCCTAGCAGCCAGCATAAGGTGGAAATCCATCTTATGCTGGCTGCTGGGAAGATATTTAGGTCCTTCCCTATTAGTGCCTCTTGCTCCAGAGTTTTGATTTTCTTGCTGCCTCTTTCCTGCTCCCCTTGTGTATGATCCCAGTCCTGGTTCTCTCTTCCCATCTGTTCCCTGCATCTCCAGTTCACCCTATTTATCCATGTTACCCATTTTGTATATATTGTACATAGTTAGTTAGTTGTTAGTCAGGCATTCTGTTTCTTAGGCTGATTACAGTGCCTTGAAAAAGTATACATACCCCTTGAAATTTTCCACATTTTGTCATGTTACAACCAAAAATGTAAATGTATTTTATTGGGACCAACACAAAGTGGCACATAATTGTGAAGTGGAAGAATAATGATAAATGGTTTTACACATTTTTTACAAATAAATATGTGAAAAGTGTGGCGTGCATTTGTATTCACCCTCCTTTACTCTTATACCCCTAACTAAAATCTAGTGGAACGAGGTGATAGTAACTGTAAGCGCAAATACACAGGTGCACACAATGACTGGGATGTTAATTAAATAAGCAATTAGTCCATAGTAGTACACCAAATTGTTCAAGGGTTAATCGTAAAGCGTGGCAGATCAATGGCGGCTGCTGTCCTCAGAGAACTGGCTCTGTGGTAGGTAAGAAGAAGGTAGAGAAGGAAGCGCCACCTGAGTGTAGTATTTAAGACAGCTTTAATGGCACAGTATAAAATCACACTGACAGGAAACAGGAAATAACAGGCTCATCTGTGTATCAGGAATCCTTGGGGAAGTCCTCAGATCCGGATCCAGTTTCTATGGAGGGCTGGGTGTCTGCAAAGGTTGTTGCTCGGCCTAGAGCATATCCTATGGCCTCAGGAAGAGGCTAGGGCTGGCGTGGAACGCACCGCACTTGATGTCACGGGATCACTACTGGGGGCACTTCCGGGGGGGGGGGGGGACTTCACAGAGAAAAAGAGATTGGGCAGGCTACGCACTCAGAGCTGCTGCTCCTTCTATTGGCCAATAGAGCTGCTGCTCCTTCTACTGCAAGAGGAAGAAGCAGTAGAAGAAGCCAATCAGATCATGTAGGAACATACTGATGGGAGGAGAGAGCAGGGGTGTGGGGAGATGAGCTCATCACTGTGCTGCTTCCCCTTTCAGTGTTCAGTCACAGGTGGGGGTTAGTCCGGGATGACCTGGGCTCAATGGAAGTGAGTTGAGTGCATCAGGGCTGGACTGCAAAAGGAATAAGCAGTACAAGAAGCCAATCAGGTCATGTGCTGACAAGGAACATGCTGATGGGAGAAGAGAGCAGGGGGACAGGGAGATGAGCTCATCACTGTGCTGCTTCCCCTTTCACTGTTCAGTCACAGGTGGGGGTTAGTCCAGGATGACCTGGGCTCAAAGGAAGTGAGTTAAGTGCATCAGACTGAGGACATCTGGTGGCAGAAAAAGGTAGTGAGTTGAGTGCATCAGACTGAGGACATTTAGTGGCAGAAAAAGGTAGTGAGTTGAGTGCATCAGACTGGGGACATCTAGTGGCAGAAAAAGGTAGTGAGTTGCGTGCATCAGACTGAGGACATCTAGTGGCAAAAAAATATAGTGAGTTGAGTGCATCAGGGCTGGACTACAAGAGGAAGAAGCTGTAGAAGAAGCCAATCAGGTCATGTGCTAATAAGGAACATGCTGATGGGAGAAGAGTTGTGTTCATCAGACTGAGGACATCTAGTGACAGAAAAAGGTAGTGAGTTGAGTGCATCAGGGCTGGACTGCAAGAGGAAGAAGCAGTACAAGAAGCCAATCAGGTCATGTGCTGATAATAAACATACTGATGGGAGAAGAGAGCAGGGGGACAGGGAGATGAGCTTGTCACTGTGCTGCTTCCTCTTCCCTGTTCTGTCATAGGTTGGGGCAAGTCCGGGATTACCTGGGCTCAATGGAAGTGAGTTAAGTGCATCAGACTGAGGACATCTAGTGGCAGAAAAAGGTAGTGAGTTGAGTACATCAGACTGAGGACATCTGGTGGCAGAAAAAGGTATTGAGTTGAGTACATCAGACTGAGGACATCTGGTGGCAGAAAAAGGAAGTAAGTTAAGTACATCAGACTGAGGACATCTGGTGGCAGAAAAAGGTATTGAGTTGAGTGCATCAGACTGGGGACATCTGGTGGCAGAAAAAGGTAGTGAGTTGCGTACATCAGACTGAGGACATCTGGTGGCAGAAAAGGGTAGTGAGTTGGGTGCATCAGACTGAGGACATCTGGTGGCAGAAAAAGGTATTGAGTTGAGTGCATCAGACTGAGGACATCTGGTGGCAGAAAAAGGTAGTGAGTTGCGTACATCAGACTGAGGACATCTGGTGGCAGAAAAAGGTAGTGAGTTGTGTACATCAGACTGAGGACATCTGGTGGCAGAAAAAGGTAGTGAGTTGCGTACATCAGACTGAGGACATCTGGTGGCAGAAAAAGGTAGTGAGTTGCGTACATCAGACTGAGGACATCTGGTGGCAGAAAAGGGTAGTGAGTTAGGTGCATCAGACTGAGGACATCTGGTGGCAGGAAAAGGTAGTGAGTTGCATACATCAGACTGAGGACATCTGGTGGCAGAAAAAGGTAGTGAGTTGGGTGCATCAGACTGAGGTCATCTGGTGGCAGAAAAAGGTAGTGAGTTGCGTACATCAGACTGAGGATATCTGGTGGCAGAAAAGGGTAGTGAGTTAGGTGCATCAGACTGAGGTCATCTGGTGGCAGAAAAAGGTAGTGAGTTGCGTACATCAGACTGAGGACATCTGGTGGCAGAAAAAGGTAGTGAGTTGGGTGCATCAGACTGAGGTCATCTGGTGGCAGAAAAAGGTAGTGAGTTGCGTACATCAGACTGGGGACATCTGGTGGCAGAAAAAGGTAGTGAGTTGGGTGCATCAGACTGAGGACATCTGGTGGCAGAAAAAGGTAGTGAGTTGCGTACATCAGACTGAGGACATCTGGTGGCAGAAAAAGGTAGTGAGTTGCGTACATCAGACTGAGAAAATCTGGTGGCAGAAAAGGGTAGTGAGTTGCGTACATCAGACTGAGGACATCTGGTGGCAGAAAAAGGTAGTGAGTTGAGTGCATTAGACGGAGGACATCTGATGGCAGAAAAAGGTAGTGAGTTGGGTGTATCAGACTGAGGACATCTAGTGTCAGAAAAGTGCATCAGGGCTGGACTATAAGATGAAGAAGCAGTGTAAGAAGCCAATCAGGCCACTAGAGGACATCTAGTGGCAGAAAAAGGTACTGTGGTGGAAATCTCTGGACTGAAGCTGAATATTGCGAAAATGGGTTTGGCATTTTAGCTTTTTATGGGCTATGTATTTTTATATTTTTATTTTTGTCTTGCACTTGCCTGGTGTAGAATAATAGTTGTCTTGGTATAATTGGTAGAGTAATGGGTGTATCTAAATGTAAATGAAGATGGAGACCCAAACATTTGTCCAGCATGGGAGCCATTGCCAATGAGGATTGAGTGACATGGCCAAGAGGGTAGTTAGAGCTTTTAGTTAGAGTTGAGAGCTTACACTAAAAATTTGCAGGCATCCTAAATACAATAAGTATCCCTGGTCAACATTTATGTATTATACAACTGGATTGATTTGTCTTAAACTGTTTTTCCATCACTTACTGTATGTCATTTTCTGATTATGACTTACCAAAGAAAACATCGAGGTGTACCGGATCACTCTTTTCTCCAGACTCGGTTTGGCACTGGTAATTTCCGATGTCACTATCAGATGCAGAATAAATCGTGAGTGACTGGCGATTTCTGGGCATAATATTATTATTTTTGTACCAGGTATATTCTTGGCCGAATCGAATTGTCCCAAAAGAAACACACTGTATTGTAATCGAATCTGTTCTCAAAATCTTGTCCCAGTTTAAGGAGAAAACCACCATTGGCTTTTCAACCACTAACAAAACAAAAGCAAAAGAAAATAATTAGTAATTTAAGATAGGCCAGGCCTTTTTTCGGAACTTTTTGCTTACAAGTTTAAATTTGTTTTTTGCCAGAAAATTACTTAGAACCTCCAAACATCATATATATCTATATATATATATATATATATATATATATATATATATATATATATATATATATATATATATATATATATATATATATATATTTTTAGCAGAGACCCTATAGAATAAAATGGCGATCGTTGCAATATTTTATGTAACACCGTATTTGTGCACCAGTCTTACAAACGCAATTGTTTTCGAAAAAAAAAAAAATCTTTAAATAAAAAAAAACAAAAAAACTGTGAAGTTAACCTAATTTTTGTGTATAATGTTAAAAATGATGTTACGCCGAGTAAATAGATACCTAACATGTCATTCTTGCAAATTGCACACACTCTTGGAATGGCGACAAACGACGGTACTTAAAAATCTCTATAGGGGTGACACTTTAAAAATGTTTACAGGTTACATGTTTAGAGTTACAGAGGAGGTCTAGTGCTAGAGTTATTGCGCTCATTCTAACGATTGCGGCGATGCCTCACATGTGTGGTTTGTACACCGTTTACATATGCGTGCGTGACTTACGTATGCGTTCGCTTCTGCGCGGGAGCCCGGAGGGACGGGGCGCTTTAAAAAAAACTTTTCCTATTTATTTTACTTTTACACTGTCTGTTTTTTTTATTTTTTTTTTATCACTTTTTTCCCTATTACAAGAAATGTAAACATCCCATGTAATAGAAATAAGCATGACAGGTCCTCTTTATTGTGAGATCTGGGGTCAAAATAGACCTGACATCTCACATTGACACTTAAAGTGATTGAAAAGTAAAAAAAAAATATATATATATATATATATATATATATGTATTATAATTACCTCCTCTGTGCAGTTGGATTTGCACAGGGCAGCCCGGATCCTCCTCTTCTCGGGTCCCTCTTCTGTGCTCCTGGCCCCTCCCTCCTGTTGAGTGCCCCCACAGCAAGCAGCTTGCTATGAGGCCACCCGAGCCGAGTCACGGCTCCCGGTGTCCATTCAGACACGGAGCAGCCTCCCCGCCCCCTCTCTCTCCTGATTGGCTAACTGACTTTCATTGACAGCAGTGGGAGCCAACGGCGCCACTGCTGTGTCTCAGCCAATCAGAAGTCTCGGATGGCCGAGGAACTCGTGAACATCGCTGGATAGATATGGGCTCAGGTAAGTATAAGGGGAGTGCTGCAAACAGAAGGTTTTTTATCTTAATACATAGAATGCAATAAGATAATAAAAAAAAACTTCTGACTTTACAATAACTTTAAAAGCTAAAAAAAAAAAAAAAGAAGTAAATTTGCTTTTAAGAGATACAAAAATCATCCCTTTAAGGCCGGAAGGCAGAAGTGACACCAGACCTCGCTCTGTTCCTCCAAGAGCATTTGTCTCGTTCCGAATTTGTTTTTAAACTAATTTAGACAAATTCGGAAATATCCGAATTATTGAAAACCGCGTTTAACAATTTTTTCTGAATATTTCTCTAAATTTGTAAATTTGAAAATCCGAAATAATAACTAACCAACTAATAATAACTATTAAAATATAGGTCTTGGAATTTCCTTTTAAATCTGGCTGTTAGTGAGCGTAACAAATTCAAATTTATCCGAAGTTACGAATTATCCGAAATAACGAATGTTGCATCTAAACGGATAGAACGTAACAAATTAATAATAATAAATACCGTATATACTCGAGTATAAGCCGAGGCACCTAATTTTACCACAAAAAACTGGGAAAACGTATTGACTCGAGTATAAGCCTAGGGTGTCCATCTGCATGCCTCACTGTGTCCATGTGCATGCCTCACTGTGCCCATGCCTCACTGTGCCTCACTTTGCCTCACTGTGTCCATGACTAGACTGACGTTTAACATGGGAGTCTATGTAAGGGGTGCCCGGCTTTGAAAAGGTCTCCCAGACAAAAAACTTTGCACACTTATAGAGGAGAAATGGGGCTACATGTGGGCCACGTTTTGGGTCCAGGGGACCTAGAAACCAGCCGGTACCGGGTCCCCAAAATTACCAGAGAAATTACCGTTTAACATGGGAGTCTATAGAAGGGGTGCCCGGCTTTAAAAAATTGGTGCTCCCCAGCCGTAGGTCCCCCAGACAACAAACTTTGCACACTTGTAGATGAAGAGTGTGGCTACATGTGTGCTAAGTTTGGGGTCCAGGGGACCTACAGCCGGCCAGTACCGGCTCCCCAAATTCCGGGAGATCAGGCACAAAAAGGTGACTCGAGTATAAGCCGAGGGGGGCATTTTTAGCACACAAAAAACGTGCTGAAAAAAAACTCGGTTTATACTCGAGTATATACGGTAATACTAATAAAACTTTATTATTATTATTTATTATTATTAATTTGTTACGTTCCATTTGTTTATATGCAGCATTTGTTATTTCGGATAATTCGTAACTTCGGATAAATTCGTATTCGTTACGTTCACTAACAGCCAAATTTAAAAGGAAATTCCAATACCTATAATTTAACAGTAATAGTTATTTTTAGTTATTTAGTTATTATTTCAGATTTTCAAATTTTCGGGTTTTCTAATTTTCGTTCTAACTTTTGGATATTCGTTCTTTTGAATTTTTGGATTTTCGTTCTTATTTTCGAAGTTCAGAATTTCCGATTTTTTGGATTTTCGCATTTCCGAATCTTCGAATTTTCAAATTTTCTATTTTCAGATTTTGGAATTTTGGAATTTCCGACCTTTCGAATGTTTGATTTTCGAATTTTCGAATTCTCAAATATTCGAATTCCTGAATTTTCGGATTTTCCAATTTTTGGAAAAATTTGTTAAGCTGGTTTTCGTTAATTAGAATACTTTCGAATTAACGAATTTGTTGAATTTTGGCCAAAAACTAATTCGGAACTAAATGAATTGCACATGTTTACTTGTTATTAACTTCTTGCCATCCCGGCCTGTACATCAAAGCTCAGCGTGTATGTTGCAATGCAAGGAGCATGCTGAGTGGAATACACAGGTGGTAGATGATGTTTTTGGAAGATTTTCTGGATTACTATAACACCCCAAATTTCAATTCAGATTTTCTTCAGATTTTTTTTCTTTACTGAACGTTAACATTTTTCTTATTTTTATTGATGGTGCTGTATGTTTTACTCTCACCTTGTACCTGGATAGAGACCAATTTGCTCATCTTCCTAACACTGCTGGTCGATGTTTGCACTTCACAGAAATAATCCCCGGAATCCTTATGGCTTACAGAGCGGATTGTGAAAGTATTTGATGAACTGAACCCTCTAACATGCCATCCGTTCCTATAGAAGGCAAATTGCAATTCTGTAGCTGCTCTTAGAGGGTGAAGAACAGTGACACAAGTCAGGGTCATGTTGGAACCCACCTGGATGGGATTTGGGTATATCTTAAGTTCTGGTGGTGAAAACAACTCTGGAAAGGAAAATAAAGAAAAATTGTGTTATTCTGGCACAATAGAAAGGTAAGAAACCTCAGGGGCAAATTTCAGGTCTCCCATCAGTGGCGGCTGGTGCTCAAATTTTTTTCTGGGGGCGCAAACAAACTGAAAATTTCTGAAAAAAAACCCCATCAATTGCAGCCTCACTGTGCCCGTCAAACACAGCGACTGTGCCCATCAAACACAGCCACTGTGCCCATCAAACACAGCCGTTGTGCCCATCAAACACAGCCGTTGTGCCCATCAAACACAGCCGTTGTGCCCATCAAACGCAGCCACTGTTCCCATCAAACGCAGCCACTGTGCCCATCAAACACAGCAGATGTGCCCATCAAACGCAGCCACTGCTCCTATCAAACGCAGCCACTGTGCCCATCAAACACAGTCGAAGTGCCCATCAAACGCAGCCACTGTTCCCATCAAACGCAGCCACTGTGCCCATCAAACACAGCCGCTGTGCCCATCAAACGCAGCCTCTGTGCCCATCAAACGCAGCCACTGTGCCCATCAAACACAGCGGCTGTGTCCATCAAACGCAGCCACTGTTCCCAACAAACGCAGCCACTGTGCCCATCAAACGCAGCCACTGTGCCCATCAAACGCAGCCACTGTGCCCATCAAACGCTGCCACTGTGCCCCAAATGCTGCCACTGTGCCCCAAATGTTGCCACTGTGCCTCAAGTGCTGCCACTGTGCCCCAAGTGCTGCCACTGTGCCCCAAGTGTTGCCACTGTGCCCCCCGCCCGCCGTCTGCCCGGCACTTACCTTGTCTCGGGTGGGCAGCGGTAGACGGCGGCAGGCGGCGAGCGGTGTCCGGTGTCCTGATAGGCGTCCAATCATAGCGCCTGTCGTTTCAGCCAATCAGGTGACAGGTAACACAGAACCGGTTCACCTGATTGGCTGAGCAAATTCCTTCACTTTCCTAACATACAGCTGAGTGAGAAGCGAACGCACACACTCACATTTTTGGACGCCTATTAGAGCCTCTGGCTCTAATCAGGTGCTTCCAAAAAACACCCCCGCCGCTGTAATTCAGGTGCCCGGTGCCCGAATAGGGGCCGGACACCTGAATAGGGGGTGTCAGCAGCGACCATAGATAGATTCATGCAATGCATGAATCTATCTATGGTAATTAGAGCGGTGACAGGAGAGGGGGGTGGCGCTCCTGCGCCCTTTATGGACGCACCGCCGCTGTCTCCCATATGCTTATGTCAGAGGTGGTAAGGCTTCCGACACCTTCATCTTCTTGAAAGAAGGTTCCAGGTCCATAGAACAGTGACCTCACGTTGCCTTTATCTTCAGAGAGGTTATGTATCCCCCAAAATTCTGCTGCTCTACTATGCAAATATTGGCCAAAAGTTTGGTCCTTCCACAAGTGTTCTTCCTTATTGGCCTTTTAATGAAGTAAGTGGCTTTACTGATCAATAAGAATGTACATTTGCAGAACACAGAGATGCCTTGAAATTAAGGTCAGCTTGCACCTGGCTTTACATATGCCTTAGACATGGGGACAAGCTAAGAAAGATGGCTGCCACACTCCTGGGACCAGAGTGGAGCACAAGCGAACAGGATGACGTCATGCAGCAGGGTACCATAACGCGTTTCGTCAGGACTCTTTCTGCAGCAGACACTCGTGAAGACCCGGGATTCCTGCCAGTATCTTACATGGCCACACAAATGTAGACGGTGTGCACAAATGCCAGACAACTTATAGACCGGTGCATGTACAAATGCGCGCTGAGGCACGGTCAGCCTTGACTGGCGCCAAATGGCCTTTATAAGGGAGCCAGTTCCTCTCTATGATTGCTGGTTGATCTTCGACTCTCCAGTGTGTTTGTCCCTGTGATACCCGTGCATCTAAGAATACCCATCACCAACTCAGCTTGCCCCTGGACCTGTCTTATGTCTGCCTCCTGATCTGACCGCGGCTTGTTAAATGGACTGTCTTATCCTTCTCTTCTAAAAGACCCCAAATCCCTCCTTTACACTTCAAAGTATTCAGATCGCCGAAAATGGCGATTCTGAATACTGTATATTTTTTTTAAATCCGGCACCATTGGCAGCTGAGTAAACCGGAAGTGACGTCGTAACGGCGCTTCCGTGTTTACATTCAGGAGACTGGAACAAAGCCATTTATGGCTTTGTTCCAGTCTGCCACTAGGCGCCGGAAGTGCCGGAACACGGATCGGGTCTCCCGGTGGGACAAGAGGCCCGGTCAGAGCGGCGGGAGGCGGCGGGAGGGGGGGATGTCCCCTCCCGCTCCTCCGGGATAACAGCCGAGCAGTTTTTAGCCACACTGGCTGTTATGCCTGGAAAGCCGATCGCCCGATCTAAAAAACAATAACGGGATGATGCCTGCAGCTGCGGGCATTATCACGGTATAACCCCCGAAAGCCGAGGACGCGTATATGCGTACGCTCGGCGCGAAGGGGTTAAAATTGCACATTGAATTTAAGAGCATTTATGATTATGTGATACATTGTAGATGTAACAAGAGATGTATTAGACCCCTTTCACACTGGGGCGTTTTTCAGGCACTTTAGCGTTACAAAAAGCGCCTGTAAAGCGCCTGAAAGAAGCTGCATCTGTAATCCCAATGTGAAAGCCCGAGTGCTTTCACACTAAAGCGCCACAGCGTGAAAGGGGTCTTAGCGTTAAAAAAGCATCTGTAAGACCACTTTCACACTGAGGCGCTTTTCAGGCGCTTTCACGCTAAAAACAGCGCCTAAAAAGCTCACAAAAACGTATTTCCATTCAAATCAATAAAGGCTTTCACACTGGGGCAGTGTGCTGGCAGGGCTGTGAAAAACTCCCCTCTCCATTGAAATGAATGGAAAGCTCTTCAAAAGCGCTTCAAAAGCGCTCAGTGTTTTTACTGGCAGTTCAGAAGCGCCTCAGTGTGAAAGTGGCCTTAAGCGACTGAAAGAAGCCTCATCTGCAATCCCAATGTGAAAGCCCGAGTGCTTTCACATTGAGGCGCTGGCAGGGCGTAAAAAAAAAGTCCTGCAAGCAGCTTCTTTTGCAGCGCTTTAGAAGTGTTTAATACACCGCTCCTAAAGCGCCCCTTCCCAGTTAAGGGTGCTTTTTTAACGCCAAAGCGCCTGAAAAACGCCCCAGTGTGAAAGGGGTCTTAGCAGAGCTTTACCAGAGTTTTTCGGGCGCTGGCAGTGTGAAAGGGCTCTGAAAGCACTCAGGCTTTCACATTGGAATTGCAGATGAGGCTTCTTTCAGGCGCTTTACAGGCGCTTTTTTTAACGCCAAAGCGCCTGAAAAACACCCCAGTGTGAAAGGGGTCTTAGCGGAGCTTTACCAACCTTTTTTCGGGCGCTGGCAGTGTGAAAGGGCTCTGAAAGCCATCGGGCTTTCACATTGGAATTGCAGATGAGGCTTCTTTCAGGCGCTTTACAGGTGCTTTTTTTAACGCCAAAGCGCCTGAAAAACGCCCCAGTGTGAAAGGGGTCTTAAAACATAAGCAGGCGCATCAAAAAAAACAAACGTAGACCAACATTAATTAGGGTAAGGAAATCTTACCTGTAATCTCAATGTTTTCCTCATCATCACTAGTCTTCTGAACGTCATTTAAGTAGGCTTCTTTAGAGCATTTATACTTTCCAGACATGCTATTATCAACTTTTCCAATAAATAAAGAAGTCTCTGTGCTTTTGCTTTTCATGTATTTATAGTCCTTGTAGAATGACACCACGGCTTTGGTGGTATTCACATCAAGACGGCTGTCGCATTTGAGGTGTAGGATATCGCCTTCAAACACATAACGAGGCACCCGCAATATGGTAAGATCTGAGGAGGAGATATAGGCAAAGCTGTGACATCAAAGACCATAAACCTGAAAAATTACATTAAAAAGAGATTTGTATTCAATATCATCCGGAGTCACAACCTACATCCTCTGGACTGAGATGTCGGGTCAAAGGTAGGGTGACCACGTGTCCTGGATTGCCTGGGACAGTCCCGCATTTTGCAGGTCTGTCCCGGGCACTTTCATTCCAGGACAATACAGTGTCCCGGAATGAAACTGACACAGCCACCCTCCGGGCCAATCTGATGCCCACAAAAAAGGCCGCCACATCACCACTTTACTCACTGACAGTACTTGTCCTGGCCGGGAATGCCTGGAGGAGCACAATCCCCGCCCCCTGATTGTGATTGGAGAAATCATAAATCCCGCCTCTTGTGTCCAATCACTGGGCTGTGATTCGTTACACCACAAGCTGATTTTTGGGAAGGGAGGGTGTCCCTGAATGGTAGTTTGGAAATGTGGTCACCCTAGTCAAAGGTGATGCAGTCATGTAAAGCCTGGTGCCGGTGAAGTTCTGGACTGTATTCATAAATGCATATCACAAACTTGCCACAAAGTTACAATTAACTAAGTGATCACTGGCTTCCATACATATGAGGAAAATGGAAAAATATCACTGGACGGTGGCTATATGTGAGAGCAGTGATGTCACCACCCTCATCTCAAAACATTGCCCAAATTCTTCTTTCTGCTCCTTCCAAGACATCTTGCGCTCAAGCTCTCTTGCTACCTCCTCCCAAGCTTGCCTTCAGGACTTCCCTAGAACCACTCCCATCTTCTGGAACTCCCTTACCCCAGTATGTCCAGGTAGCTCCTACCCTGTCTATCTTTAGACAATCCTTGAAGACTCATTTATTTAGGGAAGCCTACCCCACCTCCACCTACAAACCGTATTTGGGTCACCTCTATCAGATCATTCCGGCAGCTCTTACCTTTTGTATAAGGTGACCAGATTTTTTAAATGAAATCCGGGGACATATATTTTTTTTTTTATTGGCAAATGGTAAACTATTTTATACGTATATTTTCCTCATATTATATATGCAGTCAGTGGTGTAGCGGTGGGTGGTCAGCGCCCGGGACAAGGCAAAAAAATTTCACCCCCGCCAGACTCTTAGCACTCCCTGAGTCCCTTCCACTGGTACAGTAGTACTGACCAACTTGATTCCTATACCTGACCACTGCACTGACCTACCTGATTCCTACACTGACCTACCTGATTCCTACACTGACCACTACGCTGACCTACCTGACCACTACACTGACCTACCTGACCACTACACTGACCTACCTGATTCCTACACTGACCACTACGCTGACCTACCTGACCACTATGCTGACCTACCTTATTCCTACACTGACCACTACACTGACCTACCTGATTCCTACACTGACCACTACGCTGACCTACCTGACCACTACACTGACCTACCTGACAACTACACTGACCTACCTGATTCCTACACTGACCACTACGCTGACCTACCTGACCACTACGCTGACCTACCTGACCACTACGCTGACCTACCTTATTCCTACACTGACCACTACACTAACCTACCTGATTCCTACACTGACCTACCTTATTCCAACAATGACCACAACGCTGACCTACCTGACCACTACACTGACCTACCTGACTCCTACACGGACCTACCTGATTCCTACACTGACCTACCTGATTCCTACACTGACCACTACGCTGACCTACCTGACCACTACACTGACCTACCTGACCACTACACTGACCTACCTGATTCCTACACTGACCACTACACTGACCTACCTGATTCCTACACTGACCACTACGCTGACCTACCTGACCACTACACTGACCTACCTGACCACTACACTGACCTACCTTATTCCTACACTGACCACTACACTGCCCTACCTGATTCCTACACTGACCACTACGCTGACCTACCTGACCACTACACTGACCTACCTGACCACTACACTGACCTACCTGATTCCTACACTGACCACTACGCTGACCTACCTGACCACTACGCTGACCTACCTTATTCCTACACTGACCACTACACTAACCTACCTGATTCCTGCACTATCCACTACACTAACCTACCTGATTCCTACACTGATCTACCTGATCCCTACACTGACCTACCTGATTCCTAAAAACTACCTGATTCCTACACCGACCTACCTGACTCCTATACTGACCACTACACTGACCTACCTGAGTTCTATACTGACCACTACCTCACACACACACGGGCCGCCTGCACCAGAGGGATCATGGGGGAAAGGCTGGACTACAGGAGTCCAAGGGCGGGGGGCAACACAGCACACTTGGGGTGTGCCCACCCCCCAAATGTTGCACCCAGGGCGAGAGTACCAGATGCCCCCCCTCCATGCAACTGCAAACAGGGGACAAATCCAGGGACAGACTGGCTCCGGGGACAGTGTCCTCAATCCGGGGACTGTCCCCGGAAACCGGGGATGTCTGGTCACCCTACTTTTGTACCACCTCCCCCTCCCTAGAGAGTGTAAGCTCCATGAGCAGGGCCCTCCTATTCCTTCTGTATTGAAAAGTATTGTATTTGTACAATTTGTCTGTATTGTCTCAATGTTGTTTGCATATAAATATATAAAAAAAGATCTGATTTAAAAAAAAAAAAATGTACTGTCCCCTTTTATACTGTAAAGTGCTGCACAAACTGTTGGCACTATAATAATAATTATGTAACCGAGGATTCCCAGTGACATCAGCAGCAGTGGCGGTGCGTCCATTAAGGGCGCACACGGGTACCGCCCCCTCTCTCCAGCCACCTTCTCTGTGTATAATGGATAGATGCATGTTTTGCATGCATCTATCCATGGCCGCCGCTGCCACCCCCTATTCAGGCGTCCGGCCCCTTTTCGGACGCCGGGGCGTCTGAATTCCAGCGGCGGGGGTGTATTTTTGAAGCACCTGATTAGAACCACAGCCCGGCTGACCTCGGCAAACCTTGGAGAGGCTCGGGGACTAAGTATTTCCGAGTCTTTCCGAGCATTTCCGAACGGCTCCGAACGGCACCGATTGGCTCCGATAGGCGCCTTTCGGCTCCGCTCGGCTTCCGCGCCCCCCCCTCCCCACCTTAGGCCAAACACGGTATTGAACACCGCCGTGGCTTGAATCCTGCTCGTTTTGCGAGACAACACTCGCAAACCGAGTCAGGATTTTTAAAAATACAGTTCTCGTGTTGCGAAAACGCTCGTTAACCGCGTTACTCACAATCCGAGGTTCCACTGTATAGTAAATGTATATTTATGATTTCTTTGATATTGCTTGTATACAAATATGATGTGAACAGATTATCCGCGAACATATTTTTGTGAATAGTACCGATGAACTCACCAGTAATGACGTGCTGTCGGTCTGGTTTACTTAGAGCACTGTTGCCGACTTGGCACTGGTAGTCTGCACGATCATATAACTGAATGGAATCCATGGTAAAGTTCTGCGTGTTTGAATCCAGTTTATTGTTTTTCCGGTACCAGGTATATGTTTGCTGTCCTTTTCCCCCAAGACATGCTATAGTCAGGGTCTCATTGTAGAACATTTTTCTGTAATCTGGTATGAAGGTGACGAATGGCTTATCTCCTACAACACAGCAGTTCAATTTTATAATAATAATTAAAAAAAAAAAGTTAATGAAATAAATACTTTATTTACAGTAGAAGTTTGTTTCATTTTTAGATTCCACATACGAATAAGGGTTAAAGTATATCTTTAGCAAATTTATTTTTACGTTTTTGGGTAGAGTAAGGAGGGAAACATCTGTCGGGTGTTTATTGCTCAAGAGGTAGTGATAGAGGGACACTGAACATGGATTTGCACAGTTTATCAAAATGCAGACTGAAGCCCCGTACACACGATCGGTTTAACTGATGAAAACCGTCCGATGGATTGTTTTCATCGGACAAACCGATCGTGTATGGGACCCATCGGTCTTTTTTCCATCGGTTTTAAAAAATAGAACATGTTTTAAATTTTTCCGATGGATAAAAAACCGATCGAAAACTCAGATCGTCTATGGGCAAGTCCATCAGATAAAAAACCCACGCATGTTCAGAATCAAGTCGACGCATGCTCAGAAGCATTGAACTTAATTTTTCTCAGCTCATCGGAGTGTTTTATGTCACCACGTTTGGAACCGTCGGTTTTTTGACTGATGGTGTGTAGGCAAGACTGATGGAAGTCAGCTTCATCGGATTTCCGATGGACAAAACCATCGGATTAGAATCCATAGGATATCCGATCGTGTGTACGAGGCTATAGTCATTACTTGAGTCCAATTGGCCTGTATATGGCAACTCAACACAAAGACAGGGTCCCTTACTCCCCCCCCCCCCAGCAAAAAACATTCAACTAAATCAAGAAATCCAAGCTTAATGGGTCAAAGAGAGTGCCAAATAAAAAAACCCTATGCCTCATACACACGACCGGTTTTCCCGTCTGAAAAACTGCCATGACAGCTTTTGGCCGGGAAAACCGGCAGTGAGTATGCTCCATCGCAGTTTTCCCGACAGGAAAACTGTGGGGGAAAAAAAGAGAACCAGCTCTCTTTTTTCCCGTCAGGAAAAAATCCTGCCGAGAAAACCGGCCGTCTGTATGCTTTCCCGAGGGGGAAAAAAACGCGCATTCTCGTAAACAATTCGACGCATGCGCGGAAGCATAGAACGTCATTTTGTCGGCTCGTCGTAGTCTTTGACATCACCGCGTTCTTGGCAGTCAACAGTTCAGCGGTCTTTTGTGTGACCGTGTGTATGCAAGGCAGGCTTGAGAGGAATCCCGTCGGGAAAAGCGTCGTTTTTTTTTCTGACGGGAAAACCGGTCGTGTGTACGAGGCATTAGGAGTCCAAAGTCTTTATTGTTCAACTGGCTATTAGACATTCTAAAGAGATAAGGGTGATGGGATATACAACAACATTAAAAATAGTCTGATCAATGGTCACCCTTTTGTTTTGGGTGGGTAACGAAAACTCAATTCATTCAGCACTCTAAAGTCTCCTGAAGAAGCTCATTCGACGTGAAACATGTAGAGCGGTAGTGTCTGTATCTGTAGATGAATTGATTAAGTAGCACAACAAGGAATTTTTATGAATTTTTAATGTCAATAATAACATTTATATATTTTTCTACAAAATTCAATTATTCATTTATCTGACACCTTTAAAGTCCCTTGGTTTTCTTCTTTTGATGTACTCTTGGTTATTAGACATGTGCACTTCTGAAAAATGTGTTTGTTTTCGTCTTCGTTTAATTTTTTTTTGTTTTTTTTTTTGTTTTTCAGGTCATTCGTTATGATCGCAATTCGTAAATTCGTAAATTCGAAAATTAGTAAATTTGTATATTCGAAAGCTTGAAAATTCGAAAATATGGAAGAAAATCAGAAAATTCAAATGAATAACGAACTAACTAATATTATTATTATACAGGATTAATATAGCACCAACGGTTTGCGCAGTGCTTTACAACATCAGGGAAGACAGTACAATTACAATACAATTCAATATAGGAGGGATCAAAGGGCCCTTCTTGTTAGAACTTACAATCTAGAAGGGAGGGTCAAGTAATAATAGTAATAATAATAATAACTAACTATTAAATTATAAGTATTGAAATTTCCTTTCAAATTTGGCTGTTAGTGAACGTAACAAATACGAATTTATCCGAAGTTACGAGTTATCAGAAAAAACGAATGCCACATCTAAACAAATGGAATGGAATGAATGAATAATAAATAATAATAATAAAAAGTTTTTATTATTATTATTATTGTTATTTATTATTATTAATTCGTAAGACCCGGTTCACATAGGGGCGACTCGTCAGGCGACTCAGTCGCCTGACGAGTCGCGTCCCACTCTGTTCAATGGAACCGTTCTAATAGGAGCGACTCAGGTTGCTCCGACTTAGAAAAAGGTTCCTGTACTACTTTGGGGGCGACTCGGGACGACTTGCATTGACTTCTATACAGAAGTCATTTTGCAAATCGCCTCTCAAGTCGTCTTGAGATCGCGTCGCCGAGTCGCCCCCAAAGTCGTGCCGCTCCAGTGTGAACTGGCTCTTACGTTCCATTTGTTTAGATACGGCATTCGTTATTTTGGATAATTCGTATTCGTTACGTTCACTAACAGCCAAATTTTAAAGGAAATTCCAATACCTATAATTTAATAGTAAGTAATAGTTAAGTTATTTTTAGTTAGTTATTATTTCAGATTTTCAAATTTTCGGGTTTACAGATTTTCGAATTGACGAAATTTTCGAATTTCCGAAATGACAAATTTTCGAATTTCCAAATTTTCCAAATTTTCCAAATTTTCAAATATTTGAAATTACAAATATTCAGAAAACTTTGTGAAACAGGTTTTCGTTAATTCAGATATTTCCGAATTTACAAATTTGGCGAAATTAGTTAAAAAAAACGAATTCGGAACAAAACTAATTGCACATGTCTACTGGTTATAACAAGCAAGGCAAAGAACAGCCAATGGGTTTCGGGGGCCACATAAACCCCTTCATTCGGGTTGGGTGGCCACTTCTGCTGTGAGTGCCAACACTGACTGTTGTCTTTAACATTTTCTGATTCCAGATCAATCAGTATGCTACCTGTTTTCTTGAGTCCATTCTACAATTTCACAGAGCCCTGATGAGGGGGGATTGTATGGCCCCTGAAATGCCTTGACTGTCTTTTGCCCTGCTTGTTGGACCCCTAAGGATTTTTTTATTTCATGCTCTCTTTGACTTATTACACTTAGGTGTTTGTTGCCGACTGTATCCTCAGTGTGGAGATTCTCCATCTCTACTTCTGGTGACCACCATCAACATGGTTGTCAACATAACAGAAACAACAGAACAGGGGATGAAGGTAACTCTTCCAGTGTGGAAACCCGTTCCTGTGACCAATGTCTAAGCGGGGGAGGTCCAAGCTTGACTTTGACAATTAATGTCGATATTTGCATATGACTTACACCAGACATACAAGGATCGAAATTCAGGCAGTTCAGCAGGAGCAGCCTAGATTTGGGTAACATATGAGTTGTTTTTGGATCAATTATTGTGGTCACTTCTATACACAAATATTTGCACATTTTTTATGGAGATTTTTATTATAATGTTTTATACATCCTGTTTAACCGCTTCCCGACCGCCGCACGAGGATAAACATTGACAGAATGAGAAGGCTGCGCAAATGGGCGTTTATATACGTACCCTTTAGTTTGCGAGCCATGTTGTCACGTGCGCGCCGCCGGCGGCACGCTCGCGACCCTGCCGCGAGCTCCGTGACCGTACCCGTGGACTTGATGTCCGCCAGTGTCCCGCGATCGTGTCATGGAGCTGAAGAATGGGGAGATGTCAGTGTAAACACAACATCTCCCCGTTCTGCCTAGTGACATGTCACTGATCGTCTGTTCCCTGTCATCGGTACCAGCGATCAGTGACGTGTCACGGCAAAGCCACGCCCCCTAAAAGTTAGAGGCACTCCCTAGGTCACACTTAACCCCTTCAGCGCCCCCTACAGGTTAACCCCTTCACTGCCAGTGTCATTTTTACAGTAATCAGTGCATTTTTATAGCTCTGATTGCTGTAAAAATGCAAATGGTCCCAAAATGGTGTCAAAAGTGTCCGATGTGTCCGCCATAATGTCGCAGTCACGATATAAATCGCTGATCGCCGTCATTACTGGTAAAAAAAAAATATTATTAAAAATGCCATAAACTACCCCCTATTTTGTAGACGCTATAACTTTCGCGCAAACCAATCAATAAACGCTTATTGCGATTCTTTTTACCAAAAAGATGTAGAAGAATACATATCGGCCTAAACTGAGGAAAAAAAAGTTTTTTTATATATTTTTTGGGGATATTTATTATAGCAAAAAGTAAAAAATATTGCATTTTTTTCAAAATTGTTGCTCTATTTTTGTTTATAGCGCAAGAAATAAAAACCGCAGAGGTGATCAAATACGACCAAAAGAAAGCTCTATTTGTGGGAAAAAAAGGACGTCAATTTTGTTTGGGAGCAACAACGCACGACCGCACAATTGTCAGTTAAATCGACGCAGTGCTGAATCGCAAAAAGAGGCCTGGTCTTTGACCAGCAAAATGGTCCAGGGCTGAAGTGGTTAAAGATCTTTATGTAGTTTTTTTTATACGCAACATATTTAGAAGGACTGTGGCAAAGTTGGCTTTCAAGGATCTTTCACTAAAGGTTTCCTTTATAGCTCATCTCTGGGCAAATGTAGCACCCCTCCCTGCCTTAATCCTTCTCACCCATTAACAAAAACTCTCTGCTGACCCGTTTTATTTGCCTAAAATTACCATTACGTGGCCCTCCACACCTTCCAAATGATCCCTTACTGCAATCTGGGCTGGTGCCAACCAGTCTTATTGACACTCCTCAATGTGCCTTCATCGTGCCACTGTTGGAGTCTTCAGGACCTGGTGAGGACCCCACTGATAGACAGCTAATAAGAGGCGTTCACTTTACACCGAAGGAACTTGGCCGCTCAAAGAAGGACCACTCCACCCTTCAGTGAAGAAAAGGGAAGACTCAGGACCCCTGTGTCTTGTGACCACAAATTTAGGCAAGTATTTGGTCAATTCATCTTTTTTATTTAATGGCAAGATTAGCTAGAGGTGGGTGGGTAAAGTTCAAGAGGGGAGGTTTGAAGAACAAAGTTTAGATATTTGGTTGGTCTATTAGAAGTTTTCTTTTTTTTAATGTGTTCATTTCATGGAAATTCTATTGGTTGTTTGAAAATCTTGCACATGATAGGCTGCCCTTTGTGACTTACCTGAATGAAAAAATTAAAAAGTCAAACCAAAAAAAAAAAGCACATTACCACATTCTCAGGAGGAAGACCTTACCTGGATTGTCCTGATCTGCTGCTGGAAGATAGAAAGTGATGGACATAATATATAAATGTATTATTCCATCACAGCAAGCCCTGCCTGCATATTTGCTTTGGAAGCAATTTTCAAAAATGAATAAATTCTAATATTTTCACATACAACGTACAACTTAACCACTTGCCGACTGCCTCCTGTAGATATACTTCGGCAGAATGGCACGGACAGGCACATCAACGTACCTGTACGTCCCCTTTAAGTGCCTGTCCGTGTGGTCGCGCGCGCGACCCTGCCGCCATCCCCATGAGTCAGACCCGCGGGTCCCGCGGACTCGATTGCCGCGGGGGTCCCCGCGATCGTCTCACGGAGGCATAGGGCAGGGAGATGCTTGTGTAAACAAGCATCTCCCTGCTCTGCCTAGTGACAATGACACGGATCTCAGCTCCGTGTACTCGGAGCGGAGATCGGTGTCATGTGACACAGAGCCCAACCCCCCCCCCAGTTAGAAACACAATGCAGGGAACACTTAACCCCTACAGCGCCACCTAGTGGTTAACCCCTTCACTGCCAGTGTCATTTTCACAGTAACCAGTGCATTTTTATAGCACTGATCGCTGTGAAAATGCCAATGGTCCCAAAAATGTGTCAAAAGTGTCCGATGTGTCTGCCATAATGTCGCAGTCACGAAAAAAATCACTGATCGCCGCCATTACTAGTAAAAAAAAAATATATAAAAATGCCATAAAACTATCCCCTATTTTGTAAACGCTATAAGTTTTGCGCAAACCAATCAATAAACGCTGATTGCAATTTTTTTTACCAAAAATATGTAGAAGAATACATATCGGCCTAAACTGAGGAAAAAAAAGATATATATATTTTTTGGGGATATTTATTATAGCAAAAAGTAAAAAATATTGAATGTTTTCAAAATTGTCGCTCTATTTTTGTTTATAGCGCAAAAAATAAAAACCGCAAAGGTGATCAAATACCACCAAAAGAAAGCTCTATTTGTGGGGAAAAAAGGACGTCAATTTTGTTTGGGAGCCACGTCGCACGACCGCGCAATTGTTAGTTAAAGCGACGCAGTGCCGAATCGCAAAAAGGGGCCTGGTCTTTATGCTGCGTATTGGTCCGGGGCTTAAGTGGTTAAACTTGGGCTCTGCATGGGATCATTGTTGATGGTCTTTCAGCTTGTGTCTCTGTTATCCTTGATCCTGAATATTCTTGACTCTGTTATTGAATGGGCTTCCCTTGGACCCACCTCTGGATTACACTGATTGTTTATGTCGGCTGCCTACCTGTGTTACTGACCTCTACCTGGACTCTTGACCAAGATTCTGGTGGTCAGTTCTCGAATTCATTGCCTTCACGTTGCCAAGCTCTGCTCATCTCTGACCTTGAACCTGCTCATGATTTTGGCCCTTAGTGCTCAACTGTCACCAAATTTGACTTTTGACCTGCCTCTGCTCTCTATTGGTCTGGGTGAAGTCGGGGTGTCCTCATTACTGTGCTTCTATTTACCTAACACCAGGGCACCCAAGTTTAGGTCTGCAGTTGTGGCTTCCTTGGACCTGCGCCCTTCCGTCGTTCCAGCAGTCCCTATCTCAACCTTCATGGGTGCTCAGACAGGAATAGTGCAAGAGGCCACCCTCATCATCTGGTGCTCCTCATACAGGTATGTGACACTAAAATGTAAGCCTCCAGCTAACACTTATAGGGTTGGTCCTCCTAAAATTGATATTTTATATATACTGCGGAGTCTGGCACCCTCCTTTGGATGATCCAACAACAGTAGAATCGTTCTGCAATAATTCCAAATTCTGTTTCTGTCCAAAATTTCTACTTGCCCCTGTCTGAACTATGAATTACGTGATTAGGTCAGCAAAAAGGAGAAAAAAAAACAACAACACAATACTTACCTAAAACATGCAAAACTAGAGCTGTAAAAAAATAAGGGAAAAATTAGTTAAACCCTATTATCTGATAGTCTATTCATACATAAGTCATTAGGCATTTTTAAACTTGCAGTACCAGTGAAAAGAAATTCACTATTATATAAATATATACTGTATATACTCGAGTACAAGCCGACCCGAATATAAGCCGAGGCACCTAATTTTACCACAAAAAAATGGGAAAACGTATTGACTCGAGTATAAGCCTAGGGTGTCCATCTGCATGCCTCACTGTGCCTCACTTTGCCTCACTGTGTCCATGTGCATGCCTCACTGTGCCCATGCCTCTCTGTGCCTCACTGTGCCCATGCCTCACTGTGCCCATGCCTCTCTGTGCCTTACTGTGCCCATGCCTCACTGTGCCCATGCCTCACTGTGCCCATGCCTTACTGTCACTGTGCCCATGCCTTACTGTCACTGTGCCCAATCTCCCTACCTGATGTCCGGTGCTGTGTGACTAGACTGACGTTTAACATGGGAGTCTATAGAAGGGGTGCCCGGCTTTGAAAAATCGGTGCTCCCCGGCCAACAAACTTTACACATTTGTAGGGGAAGAGTGGGGCTACATGTGTGCCAAGTTTGGGGTCGGGTCCAGGGGACCTAGGGTCGGCCGGTACCGGGTCCCAAAATCACCTGAGAAATTACTGTTTAACATGGGAGTCTATGGAAGGGGTGCCCGGGTTTGAAAAATCTGTACTCCCAGGCTGTAGGTCCCCCAGACAACAAACTTTACCCACTTGTAGAGGAAGAGTGGGGCTACATGTGTGCCAAGCTTGGGGTCCAGGGGACATACAGCTACCCGGAATAAGGCACACAAATTTGAAGATGGACACAGACTCGAGTATAAACCAAAGGGGGGCATTTTCAGCACAAAAAAATGTGCTGAAAAACTTGGCTTATACTCGAGTATATACGGTATATATATTTTGGGGGCCCCCAGTTCAGAACTAGTATCCCAATTGGAAGATTTTCCCTCTCTATTACTGTTCTGAGGACAGCCCAAAAAAAGGGATTTTTATAACAGCTTACCTGTAAAATCCTTTTCTTGGAGTACATCACGGGACACAGAGCGACTTAGTCATTACTAATGGGTTATATAGTTTACCTTCAGGTGCTGGCACTGGCAACTTCCAAACCGGAAGTACCCTCCCCTATATAAGCCCCTCCCATCCGGGAGCACCTCAGTTTTGTAGCAAAGCAATAAGTGTCCCAAAAAGAGGGGTGGGAGCTCTGTGTCCCGTGATGTACTCCAAGAAAAGGATTTTACAGGTAAGCTGTTATAAAAATCCTATTTTCTTTCTCGTACATCACGGGACACAGAGCGGCATAGTCATTACTAATGGGACGTCCCAAAGCAATGCCAAATGAGGGGAGGGATACACTATACATAAGCTGGGCGCCATCAGGCATGAGGATCTTTTGCGGCCTGCAACACACTGCGCCCAAAGGCGACATCCTCCTGACTTCTAACGTCTACCTGGTAGAATCTAGTAAACGTGTGTACTGAAGACCATGTTGCGGCCTTACAGACTTGAGCCAGGGAGGCCTGGTGATGCACTGCCCATGAAGTTCCAACTGCTCTTGTGGAGTGCGCCCTAACTTTGAATGGAGGCGGTCTCTTTCTCAAGCCATAGGCTTGTATTATGACCTGTCGAATCCACTTGGCTAAAGTAGATTTTGATGCTGCCTGACCCTTTCTGGGGCCTTCCGGCAGAATAAACAAAGTATCCGTTCTGCGAATCTGAGCAGTGGCTTTTAGATAAGCTTTAACTGCTCTTACTACATCCAAAGAATGCAATAACTTTTCCTCTACCGAGCTAGGTTTGGGGAAAAAAGAAGGAAGAACCACATCTTGGTTCAAATGAAACCTCGATACCACCTTAGGAAGAAAGGCTGGATGAGGACGTAATACTACTCTGTCCTTATGGACAACCAGATATGGCTCCTTACAGGACAAGGCGGCTAATTCCGATACTCTTTTAGCCGAACAAATGGCTACTAAGAAAATCAATTTCCTGGTGAGAAGAACCAAGGAAATGTGTTGCAATGGTTCAAACGGTTGTTTCTGTAGAACCGACAGAACCAGGTTTAAGTCCCATGGACATATGGGAATACTAACCGGAGGGCTAATACGCATCACTCCTTGTATGAAAGCTTTGACTAGTGAATGCGAAGCCAAGGGCCTTTGAAAAAATATTGACAAGGCCGAAATCTGACCCTTGATAGTACTCAAGGCCAGCTTCCTATCTACAGCCCACTGTAGGAAGTCCAAAATCCTACCTATTATGTACTTACGTGGATGCCATTTCTTGGCCTCACACCATGTAATGTACGCCTTCCAGATCCTATAATAGATCTGCCTGGATACCGGCTTCCTGGCATTGATCATGGTAGATACCACAGGATTAGAGAGCCCTCTCTTTTTCAGAATGTGGGCTTCAATAGCCAGGCCGTCAAACCTAGGGCTGGTAAGGAAGGGTGGTATATCGGTCCTTGCGACAGCAGGTCCGGACGATGTGGGAGGGTCCAAGGACTCCTCACTGACATTTTTACAATCTCCGCGTACCATGCCCTTCGGGGCCACGCTGGAGCCACCAGAATCACTGGTTTCTTTTCTACCCTGATTCTGCGAGTTAATCGCGGTAACAATTGTGGCGGTGGGAATGCATATATCAGCTTGAACTGATCCCAAGGGAACACTAGGGCATCCGAGCCGCAAGCTAGGGGATCCCTTGTGCGAGACACAAATCTGTCCACCTTTGCGTTGAATCTGGATGCTAGCAGATCTACATCCGGTGTTCCCCACCGCTGGCATATTGCCTGGAAAACCTCGGGGTGAAGAGACCATTCCCCCGGGCATAATTGCTGGCGACTTAAAAAGTCCGCTTTCCAATTTTCCACTCCTGGGATGAAAACCGCGGATATGGCTGGGACATATCTTTCTGCCCATTCCAGGATGCAATTCGCTTCCCTCTGAGCTGCACGACTCCTGGTGCCCCCCTGGTGATTGATATATGCCACTGCTGTGGCATTGTCTGATTGAATTCTGACCGGGGACCCTTGGAGTTTGGATGTCCATGCTACTAGGGCATACCGGGCTGCTCGTATCTCTAAGAGATTGATGGGCAGGGCCTTCTCTGCTTCTGACCACTTGCCCTGGAGAGACCATTGCTCCAGTACTGCCCCCCAGCCTATGAGGCTGGCATCTGTAGTGACCACCTTCCAAGAAACCGGACTGAAGGGTTTCCCTTTTTCCAGATTCTGGGGCACCAACCACCAATGGAGGCTCTTGCGAACGGAAGGGGACAGGGACATTGGTAAGTCTAAAGCCTGAACTTTTTTTTGTTCCAGGCTGACAGTATGGCCCTCTGCAAGTTCCTTGAATGGAATTGACCGTAGGGTACTGCTTCGAATGAAGCCACCATTTTTCCCAGCCGCCTCATGCACAGGCGTATGGATGGTTTTCTTTTTGTACCCACTAAGTGGGTCAAATCTTTTAAAGACGACACCTTTTCTGGAGGTAAGAAAATCTTTCTCTGATTTGAATCCAGCCTTAGCCCTAAGTATTCCAGACTTCTGACTGGTCTTAGAGCTGACTTGTCCCGGTTGATAATCCAACCGTGATATTCCAGATACTTGATTGTCTTGTGAATAGCTACTTCCAGCTTTTCCACTGAGTGGTCTATTAGTAGCAGGTCGTCTAGATATGCCATTATCGTTACACCCCGTGTTCTTAGATTGGCCAATAGTGGGGCCAGAATTTTTGTGAACACTCGTGGTGCTGTGGCCAGACCGAAAGGTAAGGCTCTGAACTGAAAATGGCGCCCTTCTACTGCAAAGCGTAGAAATTTCTGGTGGGCCGGAAAGATGGGAATATGCAGATAAGCATCCCTTATGGCGATCGAGGCTAACCATTCCTGCCCTTGTAGGGCGGTGGCCACCGATCGGATCGACTCCATCCGAAAAGTCCTGATATTTAGGAACTTGTTTAGCCCTTTTAGATTTAATATGGGCCTCACGTCCCCATTTGGTTTGGGGACTGTGAAAAGGTTCGAGTAAAACCCGAACCCGCTTTCTTCCAGGGGAACCTTCATGATTACACCTTGGAGCAATAGTTGTTCTAGTGCCAGAAGGAGGGATCCTCTCTTCTGGGGATCGCTTGGCACGTTTGACCTCATAAATTGGGCAGGAGGAGTGTCTTTTAACTCCAGCCTGTATCCCAGACTTACTGCGGAGATCACCCATCTGTCTCTGATGGTGTCCCGCCAGGTCTCTGTGAACAACTGAAGTCTTCCCCCCACCCGATTGAGTGGGGGCAACCCTTTATGACTTGGGGGGAGGTTTTGTACCTCTCTTGACCCAGGGTTTCTTGTTACCCTGTGATTGTCCCTGATTTCTGCCCCCTGAATTTGACCGCGAAGGCCGTCGGAACTGTTTCACAGCCGATGTGCCAGGGACTGGAGAAGTAGGCCTCTTAAAAGAAGGACTTCTACTCTTGTTCTTAACCGGTAAGAGTGAACTTTTACCGGCAGAAATTTTCTGGATATATTTGTCCAGATCTTCTCCAAATAAGCGTTCTCCATGAAATGGGAAGCCAACCAGCAATTTCTTACAGGGAGCTTCAGCAGACCAGTTTTTGAGCCATAGAAGCCTACGCATATGTACTACAGACAGCGTAAAGCGGGAGGCCTGTTGGATTGTATCCTTTATGGCGTCCACCGCAAAACACAAGGCTCTAGGTAGGTCAGCTAGGGCAAGAGCCTGCTGATCTGGTAAGTCCCTTAAGACTTGTTTCAACTGATCTTTCACCGCTTGGCAGACTCCAATCGCTGCTACCGCAGGTTGTGTCACCATGCTTGCTGTAGAGAAAGCAGATTTTAGTAAAGACTCCAATTTTTTATCTATTGGGTCTTTGAACATTGGAACATTATCTACTGGACATGTCAGTGATTTGTTCACAGAAGAGATGGCTGCATCCACTGTAGGGACCCTCCATTTTTTGATGAACTTATCCTCCATGGGATAGATCACCGGAAATCTCTTGGGGGGAGTAAATATTTTATCAGGATGCTCCCAATCCTGGTAAATAAGCCCTTCCAATAAAGGGTGGATTGGGAAGGAACAGACAGCCTGGGGAGCTTTCAGCGACCCCAGCGAGGAAACCGTAGTGGTTGATGGTTCCGCCAGAGGCATTTTAAATGCTGATCGGACCATGTTAGTCAGAGACTGAACCCATAATCTTTCAGCCTGAGATGCTGAGAAAGGTTCTTCCACTGTTGATTCCTCCATAACTGAATCAACCTCATCCTGATCCCCTTCAGGTAGGTCGATCTCTGTGTGGGGCTGTTCCTCCACTAACAGGCACTCTGAAGGAGGAGACGGAGATCGGACGCGCTTTCCCTGTGACAGGGAAGCAGCGATCAATGCTGTTAATCTCTCTTCCAATCCTCCCAGAGTTGAGGATAAAACCTCCTCTGTTATATATACAGGAGCAGGTAGACTGGGGACAGCCGCAGCACCAGGCACTCCTGCGGGGTTCCTACGGCTACTGACCTCTGAATTCTCAGGGGAGATTGGTGCAGTACAAGCATGCCCAATATCCTCAGAGCCCGATGGAGACCCCTTTGGCTTCCTGGAAGACTTATTTCCGGAGCGTCTGGACGACATATCCTTTAAGCACAAAGCTGAGGTATTCCCGTCATCATACACCAATTTTGCTGGTAATAGTCTAACACAGTTGCTGCTATATACCAGCTGGTGTCCACTAAAGTGCCTTTCTATGGGGATGCCTGCATCAACCGCCTCTGTGTGCCACTGTTTGTTGCTAGCTCTGTTTGCATCCAGCTGACACTTGTACTGTGTCTTTTATACATGCTGGGACGCCTGCACATGCGCAGAAGCAGAGAACTTACCAACTGCCTGGATCTTTTGACTTGAGAAAACCAAAGATCCACATGACAAGAAAAAATGGACCACAGCGGCCTCTAGTGGTTTAACACAGGTACCGCGGTCCTCTTTTTTTTTTTTTTTTTCTTGACTACTATTAAAATTTTACATTTTTCAGTAGTTACAGGCATACACAGATATTAGCGGGAATACCGTTAGGTAACAGACAGAAAGACAAATTAGGCTTGGGGGTCCCCCAATAGAACCAAGTTCCTGGGGGCCCCCACTTACCTGTTCCCCGCCGCAGGACTCTGTTTGGTCCACAGAAGCCCAAACTTCACCTATCACGGCAGGCATTGTAATTAAACCTTCAGGGACCGGGTTCCCAAGGATTCCACTCCCCTGGACCTGTATAGCACCCTGCACAGAAAACATCTTGGTCGTGGGTATGACCAGAGCTCTGGATCCCAGGGTCCAGCCCTCCTAAGAGAGGCATTACAGGCAAAACCTTGCTCTTCTGTTGCAAGGCCCGGGTACCGACCGTTTAGCTATGAAGCTTTTTTGGTGGGATCCGGAACAGCTTACTAAGGCCCGTAAAAGAACCTATACGCAAGCCCAGGAAAACACATGTTACTCTTTGGCCAACACCTTAGACACTGGCAAAAAACTGAGGTGCTCCCGGATGGGAGGGGCTTATATAGGGGAGGGTACTTCCGGTTTGGAAGTTGCCAGTGCCAGCACCTGAAGGTAAACTATATAACCCATTAGTAATGACTAAGTCGCTCTGTGTCCCGTGATGTACGAAAAAGAAATTGGGATTTCCACCTGCAATGATAATGGCAAACAGGACAAATAGAGGGGGTGAATCTCCTTAACGGGAGGTCACAGACAGCAACGAAAACCTAATAAATGTTGTAATCCATCTCCACTCCATACAAAGCAAAAAAACAAAAACGTTTTGCCTTTGGTTTAAGGCACTGTTTCTCAACTATTCTTCAGTCAAGGCACCCTTTAAAATTATGGACAGTCTCGAGGTACCCCATTCTAAAATGTAAAAAACAATTCTAGTAGTTTTAGATAATACTCTACATCAACATCCACACAGGTAGGACACCCAACGTTGAAGATGATTTATTCTTCCAAATCCAATACACTTTGGCACACTGGTACTGATTAGTATTCCAATGTTTCTCTTCTCCCTCAGTGTTTCTCCATCACTCAGCTAATGTGACCTCAGCACTGACAGAGAGGGGCAGTGGAGGGCTCGTCTACAATTGTGGGGCAATTTTTTGGCATTTTGCCAAGGCACCCTTGAAGAAACCCCAAGGTACCCCAGGGTGTCTGGACACCCTGGTTGAAAAAGGCTGCTTTAAGGTGTATTTGTTTTTTGCTTGTGCATGTGTTTGGGGACGCATCTTTTCGTGCAATGATACTTTCCTATGTGTACAAAAAACAACGAAAGCTTTTGTGACTGTATTTCTGAGTAACGATATTCATTTTAACACCTAAAAATTCCCGTGTACATGTATTTGCCACTGTGGTGTTAAAAAGTTTAAGCAGTGTGGTATACGGGGATAATAGACAATAACGAATACATTCTATGGCCAAATGTACACCTATTGTCATATTTTTGAGTTAAAGTAGAGGTCCACACAAAAATGGAACCTCCGCTGTTCGGATTCCTCCCCCTCCCCCCTCTGGTGTCACATTTGGCACCTTTCAGGGGGGAGCAGATACCTGTGTAATACATGTATTTGCACCCACTTCCAGGCATAGATCCCCGCATTATCTGTGGGAATCTACGCCACGTCCGGCACCCCCCCTCTGTCTTCTGGGAGACACACGGGTCCCAGAAGACAGCAGTACCAGTGGCATTGCGCAGCTCGACTCGCGCATGCGCAGTAGGGAACCAGGAAGTGAAGCCGCAAGGCTTCACTTCCTGATTCCCTTACCGAAGATGGCGGCGGCAGCATCCGAGAGCTGAGGCAGAGATCGGCTTCGGGTGCCAACATCGCGGGCGCTCTGGACAGGTAAGTGTCCTTATTTTAAATGTCAGCAGCAGCAGTATTTGTAGCTGCTGACTTTAAAAAAAAAAAATTGGCGGACCTCTGCTTTAAGGTGTCTCCAGAAAGGTTTTGTACAATCTACAGCATCAGGGATGGACTGGCCATTGGGACTACCGGGAGTTTCCCGGTGGGCGGATGGCTCAGTGGGCCGGTTTGAGTGACACGCTGTCAAGGTAATTACTTTGAGCACCGCTGTACTGCCCAGGGATGGACTGACCTATCGGATGGTGATGTTCTCAGAGAATTGCGGGGAAGGAAGCGCTGAACACGGAGAAGTTGCAGAAGTGAGGCGAAGTTGCAGAAGTGAGGCGAAGACCACCTACAGTACCCCCAAGTGGTCATTAGGTACGCTGCGCCTCTTTTCGCCTCTCCCTTCTGTGTGCTCGGTGCAGCAAGCTGTGCCCTGTGTTTCTGTCCGCTCCCGGCAAGGTGGGCAGCGAGGAGGAGAGTTGGATGTAAAAGCTGAGGAGGGAGAAGAGCTCCACCCCCTCCTTGACCACCAAAGAGATGAACAGGAGCGAGCGCGGCCACCCCCGCGCTCCCAGAACTTGGATTCCTCCACCGGCTCCTCTCTGCTCTAGAAACTGTGCGGCCCGGGCTGGAGGACAGGCTGACTGGGAGCCCGGAGGAAGAGAACATGCGGTAGGCGGAGGCTGCCAAGGAGCCACTGGAAGGAGCAGAGCAGCGAGAGAACCCCCTGGATCAAGAGGGAGACTCGGCGCTGCCACTGCTGGCCATCAGGTACCCGGCATCCTGTAATACATGCCAGCACACTGAGAGGGGGGAGGGGCTGCAGGAAGGGACAGTGCTATGTGGTCTGTCTCAGCCCTTCCCTCGGTCTCTCAGACCCCCCCTCTGTCTCACAGTCCCCAATCCTCTGTCTTTCAGTCCCCCCTACTCTGTCTCTCAGACCTCCCCTCTGTCTCTCAGTCCCCCCTCTTCTGTCTCTCAGTCCCCCCTACTCTGTCTCTCAGTCCCCCCTCCTCTGTCTCTCAGACCCCCTCATCTGTCCTCAGACCCCCTCCTCTGTCTCTCAGACCCCCTCCTCTGTCTCCCAGACCCCCTGCTCTGTCTCTCAGATCCCCTCCTGTGTCTCTCATACCCCCTCCTTTGTCTCTCAGCCCCCCTCCTTTGTCTCTCAGCCAGCCCCCCTCCTTTGTCTCTCAGACCCCCTCCTCTTTCTCTCTGCCCCCTCCTCTGTCTCATTCACTCCCTGACTCTTAGGTTGCTTTCACACTGGGCGTTGACGGTAAAACGCTGCTAGTTTTAGCGGCACTTTACTGTCATTTTAGCGGCGCTATTCGGCCTCTAGCGGGCACTTTTAACCCCCACTAGCGGCCGAATTAAGGGTTAAATGAGCCCGTGTAGCGCTGCTGCCAAAGTGCTTTGCAGACGCTTCAGCAGCAGTGGCCATTCATTTCAATGGGCAGGAATGGTGTATACACCGCTCCTCCACCTCCCCAAAGGAGCTGCTTGCAGGACTTTTTTTAATGCCCTGCCAGCGCAGCGCCTCAGTGTGAAGGCACTCTGGCTTTCACACTGGGACTGCAGGGGAGTCGTTTTTCAGGTGCTTTACAGGCGCTATATTTAGCCCAAAAGAGCCCGAAAAACGCCTCAATGTGAAAGGGGTCCTACACTTACTCCCTTTCCCTCAACCCCCCCCCCCCCCCCCTCTCTCTCTCTCTCTCTCTCTCTCTCTCTCTCACCCTCTCATGATATACAATAATGGATGTAGGGCTTTTTGGTGGGCGTGATTTTTTTTTTTTAAAGGGGAGTGGGGGAGGTCGGAGGGGCACCCTTTTTTTAAATTAAAGTGGGCCGGTCTGGATGAATTCCAGGGCCAAATTTTTGTCCGAGTCCAGCCCTGTACAGCATACAAACACATTTGAGACAATGTTGTAACATTTTGGTCAAGACCCTTTTCTGTTCCAAAATGAAAGCGCCCCTGTCTACAAAGACAGCTCTATAAACAACATGGTTAGACCAGTTTGGTGTGTAGGAACTCAAATGTCCTACACAGATCCCTGACCTCAACCCTACTGAGCACCTCTGGGGTGAATTGGAATGCTGATGGTGAACCAGATAACGTTGTTCAACATCAGTACCTGACTTTGTAAATGGTGGCCAGCTTCATAAAGACATAGTTTGACCAGTTTGGTGTGGAGGAACTCAACTGTCCTGCACAGAACCCTGACCTTAACCCTACTGAACATCTTTGACCAGTTCGATGTGGAGGAACTCAACTGGTCTGTATACAGCCATGACTTCAACCCTACCAAACACTGTTGGGATGAGTTGTAATGTCAATTGTGACCAAGGTCTTCACATCTACATTCACATCTACCATCACCACCTGACCTCACATGGGAAGTATCAGTGTGGATTTAGAGAATATACAGTACAGTATATAGGGGGACTCAACGGAAAAAAAACAATGTGGCAATAAAAAGTGAATATAGGGTGGAAAATAAACATTATCAATGTAGGTACAATGATTATCTGTAGGTTAATGTGACATTTGAGTTGATGATAATTTTAGCAAATACTGTAGACCTCATCACTGAGACATTGACACAGCCAGAATCTTTGACACCAATTCCTATTAATAAATGTGGCTGCCCTTTAACCACTTCCTATCCGGGCCATCGACAATTGACGGCCACAAGGTGGCTCTACATTGCTGGGAGGCCGTCAATTGATGGCCTCTGACCTCCTGTCGATGGGGGGCGTGCGCGCACACCCGCCGCGTCACTGAGGTGCCGATGCGCGTGCCTGGCAGCCGCGATGTCCGCCAGGTACCCGCGATCGGCCGTTACACAGACAAGAACGTGGATCTCTGGGTGTAAACCCAGAAATCCACGTCCTGTCATGGTGAAGAGACCGATGCTGTGTCCCTTGTACATAGGGACAACTATCAGTCACCTCCCCCAGTCACTCCCCTCCCCCCACAGTAAGAATCACTAATAGGGAACACATTTAACCCCTTCCTCCCCCCTAGTGTTAACCCCTTCCCTGCCAGTCACATTTATACAGTAATCAGTGCATATTTATAGCACTGTTCGCTGTATAAATGTGAATGGTCCCAAAAATGTGTCAAAAGTGTCCGATCTGTCCGCCGCAATGTCGCAGTCCTGACAAAAAAACGCAGATCGCCGCCATTACTATTAAAAAAATAATTAAAAAATATTTTTTTGCTTTGCGAGCAAAGTCTTTTCTTGTATTAAGAGAGGTATGGACTCCAGAGAGAGAGATATCATTTTGCCCCTGTACAAATCATTAGTAAGACCTCACCTGGAATATGCAGTTCAGTTTTGGGCACCAGTTCTCAAAAAGGATATTGGGGAACTGGAGAAAGTGCAGAGAAGGGCAACCAAACTGATAAGAGGCATGAAGGAGCTCCGCTATGAGGAAAGATATGAGGAACTGAATTTATTTACTCTTGAGAAGAGGAGAATAAGGGGGGATATGATCAACATGTTCAAATATATATAAGGGGTCCATATAGTGAACTTGGTGTTGAGTTATTCACTTTACGGTCATCACAAAGGACAAGGGGGCACTCTTTACGTCTAGAGGAAAAAAGATTTCATCTCCAAATACCGAAAGGTTTCTTCACAGTAATGCCGCGTACACACGATCATTTTTCACGTTGTGAAAAATTACATTTTTTGTTTTCAACAAGAAAAACGACCGTGTGTGGTCTTTTTGTCATTTTTCACGACGTGAAAAACGGCATTAAAAACGACAAGAAAAATTAGAACATGTTCTAATTTTTCTCGTCGTTTTTCCTGACATTTCTTCCGCGGCAGTGTTTCCCATAGGGAAACACTGCCGCGGAGCCCATAGACGATCGTTTTTCTCGTCATTTTAAAAAATGACGAGAAAAATGACCGTGTGTGGGGAACAAGCTGTTCCCTCGTTTAAAATGTCATTATTCACGGCGGTTTTTTAACCGCCGTGAATAATGATCGTGTGTACGCGGCATAAGAGCTGTGAAAATGTGGAATAGACTCCCTGCAGAGGTGGTTCTGGCCAGATCAGTAGATTGCTTTAAGAAAGGTCTGGATACTTTCCTAAATGTACATATTATAACTGGGTACTGACATTTATAGGTAAAGTTGATCCGGGGAATATCCGATTGCCTCTCGGGGGATCAGGAAGGAATTTTTTCCCCTGCTGTAGCAAATTGGATCATGCTCTGCTGGGGTTTTTCACCTTCCTCTGGATCAACTGTGGTTATAGGATTGTGTATATGGGATTGTACGATATTTTTTTTTTTTTTTTTTTATGGTTCAACTGGATGGACTTTGTCTTTTTTCAACCTGACTAACTATGTAACTATGTAACTATTTCATTATTCTATCCCCTATTTTGTAGGCGCTATAACGTTTGCGCAAACCAATCACTATACGTTTCTTGCGATTTTTTTTACCAAAAATATGTAGAAGAATACGTATCGGCCTAAACAGATTAAAAAAAATAGTTTTTATTTTTAAAAAAATGGGATATTTATTACAGCAAAAAGTAAAAAATATTGTGTTTTTTTTTTTCAAAATTGTCTCTCTATTTTTGTTTATAGCGCAAAAAATAAAAACCGCAGAGGTGATCAAATGCCACTAAAAGAAAGCTCTATTTGTGGGGAAAAAATGACATCAATTTTGTTTGGGAGCCACGTCGCACGACCGCACAATTGTCATTCAAAGCGTCCAGTAAGCAAGTGGTTAAATAGAACATCAAACAGATAACCCTAAAATTCATCTCCAGCACAAATAAACCAACACATAAAACAATTTTAAAAAACACAATTCAAAATATATTACAATAAATAAAAATATATTTATTTTGTATGTAAAATAAATAATACATTTTTATTTATTTTTTTTAAACTCAAATATCTCACAAAACAACTTGAAAAATGCAAAATATCCTAAAATGCTAGATGACAAATATCTAAAGAAAATACACACATAAACAGACACACAAAAAAAAACTGTACTTACAAGCTAAAGTCACCAGAAATAAGGGAGGCATGTCTCACATAACAAGCCCAATACAGAATGAACTTGTTTCTACTTCAGAAAGCAAAGATAAAATAGATTTTTGGTTTCCTGTTTTGCAGGAAAATAATGTTCCTGAATTTTTGAACTGCTACAATTTTGTCAATCAGTTGCAGAAAACTCACATGATTTAATGTAAGTTACAAAATGCTAATTATTAATATTCTGAATGTCGTAATAATAACTGCTTAGTCAAATGATCTGATAAGAGACTATATTTATGAATTGTTTACATAAAAAAAAAAATAGAAAACTGTGCTAGGTGTGAAAAATGTAAATCATGAAAAAAAAAATATTATAAATATAAAAATATATATACATTCAAAATCTGTTTAAAATTTAAATCAGTGTAATTCGATACACAGCAGCACTCACAAATATCTCAATACTTTGATAACCAACTAATATATACCAGCAATGTGTTGCGCTGTTAAATCTATATAAACCATATACCACAATATATATGTTAAAAAATAAAAAAAATTCTACCAAAAAAAAGGCCTAATGCCGCGTACACACGACCGTTATTCATCTCATGTTTTTCTTGACGGGATTTTTCGTGTTTCCTCTCAAGCCTGCCTTGCCTACACACGTTTGTGAAAAAGAAAACGCTCGAGCAAAGCGCAGTGACGTACAACACGTACGACGGCACTATAAAGGGGAGTTCCATTCGGATGGCGCCACCCTTGGGGACGCTTTTGCTGATCCTCGTGTTAATAAAGTTTGGTGAGAGACGATTCGCGCTTTTCAGTCTTCGTGATTTTCAGTCCGTTACAGCGTGATGAATGTGCTATCTCCATTACGGACGCTAGTTTTACCAGAACGAGCTCTCCCGTCTCATACTTGATTCTGAGCATGCGCATTTTTTTCTCCTCGTAAAAGCCTACACACGACCGTTTTTCATGACGTTAAAAAGAACAACGTGAAAAACGACGAGAAAAAATAGAGCAGGTTCTAAAAAAAATGTGGGCATTTTTCTCGTCGAGAAAAATGCTCTGGAGCTTACACACGGCCGTTTTTCACAACCATTTTTAAAAATGGCATTTTTTTCGTCATGAAAAACGGTCGTGTGTACGCGCCATTAGTGTGGTTTAAACAAATACACCATGTTACCAAAAGTATTGGGACACCTGCCTTTACACGTACATGAACTTTAATGGCATCCCAGTCTTAGGCCTCGTACACACGACCGGTTTTCTCGGCAAGAAACCATCAAGAAAACTGCTGGCAGAGCTTTTTGCCGCGAAAACCGGTCATGTGTATGGTTTCTCATCGAGAAAACTGCCGGAAATCTCGACGAGAAAAATAGAGAACCTGCTCTCTATTTTCTCGTCGGGATTCTCGTCGGCCTGTTTCCCGATGAGAAAACTGTGTGTGTGTATGCGGCTACAAGCTTACCTGTCCTCCGGTAAGCCCGTGCATGCTCGATGAGACTTCGACGCATGTGCGGTAGCTTACATGGGTAGTGTAGGGTGATGCAAGATGGCGGCGACGGCATCGAATGTGAAGAGCGCATGCTCGTCGTAGTCGATGACGTCACCGCGTTCTTGCCATTCAAAAGAACGGCGGTTCTTTTGAATGGCCATCTGTATGCACGGCTTGGCAAGAAAAGCTTGCCAGGAATCTTGTCAGGAAAAACAATGTTTTTTTCCTGACGGGATTCTCGGCCGTGTGTACTAGGCTTTACTCCGTAGGGTTCAATGTTGAGTTGGCCCACCCTTTGCAGCTATAACAGTTTCAACTCTTCTGGGAAGGCTGTCCACAAGGTTTAGAAGGGTGTCTATGGGAATGTTCGATCACTCTTCCAGAAGCGCATTTGTGAGGTCTGGCGGTGATGTTGGACCAGAAAGCTTGGCTCGCAGTCTCCGCTCTAATTTATCCTAAATGTCAGGTCTCTGTGCAGGCCAGTCACGTTCCTCCACCCCACACTCTTTCTTCCATGTGTTTATGGACCTTGCTTTGTGCACTGGTGCACAGTCATGTTGGAACAATAAGGGGCCACCCCCAAACTGTTCCCACAAAGTTTGGAGCATGAAATTGTCCAAAATGTCTTGGTATGCTGATGCCTTAAGAGTTCCCTTCACAGGATCTAAGGGGCCAAGCCCAACCCCTGAAGAACAATCTCACATCAAAATCACCCCCCCCCCCACCACCAAATGATTTGAACCCGTGCACAAAGCAAGGTCCATAAAGACATGGATGAGCGAGTTTGGGGTGGAGGAACTTGACTGGCCTGCACAGAGTCTTGACCATAATCTGATAGAACACCTTTAAAGTGGATTAGAGCGGAGACTGCGAGCCATGACTTCTCGCCCAACATCAGTGCCTGACCTCACAAATGGGCTTCTGGAAGAATGGTCAAACATTCCCATAGACACATTCCTAAAACTTGTGGACAGCCTTCCCAGAAGAGATGAAGCTGTTATAGCTGTGATGGGTGGGCCAACTCAATATTGAACACTATGGACTAAGACTGGGATGCCATTAAATTTTATGTGCGTGTAAAGGCAGACGTCCCAATACTTTTGGTAATATAGTGTATATCCACATGTGAGATCCACCATTCAAAGGTTGCCTTCACCATCCGCTGTGGTGGCAACAAGGTGGATGGTAAAGTCAACCTTTAAATGTTGGAGCTCACAAGTGGATGTATTTGTTTAAACCACTCAGGGACCTTTTTGTGGTAGAAGTTTTTTCTTTTTTACATATACAGTATATTGTGGTGTATAGTTTATATAGATTTAACAGCGTGACACATTGCTGGTATACATGATGTTCATATAGCTTTTTTGCTCTTTTCTTGTTGCTGTTAATCATCATTTATAAATGAATATACTAAGAATATATATAGATCCCATCAGGATAAAAAAAGATCATCCAAAGGAAGGTGTCCTGCAAGAAAATATGTAATATAATGTGGCACCCTCTACTGTAGGTAGGTGCTAAAATAGGATTTTTGCTAGGGAAACTGTCAGTGAAGGTAAATTTAGGCAGGCCTATGCTTTAGGCTAGGCCTGCTTGTTTTTATCTGGGGCAGGGAGTGGTTAGTGTAGCAGTGGGTGTGACCACCTGTGCTTTAGTTCTGGGGCGCCCCCCCTGCTTCCAGGGAGAATGATCTGGAAGAGGGGCAGGGCACAGGACTGGAGTGACAGGGAGCTCATGTGAGAAGCCCTGACTAATCCCCTCTTGGTATTGGCAGGGGGCAGGCCTAGGGTTTCCACCTGTCACTCCCCATGTAACCAAGATAGTCACACACACACACACACCAAGGACTGTGGGCAGCTGTCTGGGGGCAGGTTAGGCATCACTAGGGGGGGGCAGGGCAATGATGTCAGCAAGAGCAATTTGGCTGAACACACTGTTCGCTGCAGTAGGCCATGCGCACTGCATTACTACTTTACTTGGGGCACCCAAAGATGTCCCAGGCCACTAAAGTGTTCGGGTTTGGCTTGAAAAAAAGGTGGCAATCCTAGGCAGGCCTCCTATATAAGCTCAGGTCTCAGCCCGCTGGGGGGGAGTTGTCGGCCGGAAGACGTGGAGAATGGAGCATTAGGCAGCAGCAGGAGGCCAGGGGGGGGGGCAACAGGGCAATTGTCCCCCCCGAGACAATCTGTCACACTCATTTGCTTGCTCTGTTTTTTTGTTTTTTGCGCCTGATCTTCCGGACTTTGGGGACCCGGTACCAGCCGGCTGTAGGTCCCCTGGACCCCAAACATGGCACACATGTAGCCCCATGTCTCCTCTACATGTGTGCAAAGTTTGGTGTCTGGGGGACCTACGGCCGGGAAGCACTGATTTTTTAAAGCCGGGCACCCCTTCCATAGACTCCAATGTTAAACGGTTATTTCTCCGGTGATTTTGCGGACCCGGTATCGGCCATAGACTCCCATGTTAAACATCAGTCTAGTCATGGGCCCAGTGAAACATGGGCACAGTGAGGCATGGGCACAGTGAGGCAAAGTGAGGCACAGTGAGGCATGCAGATGGACACCCTAGGCCTATACTCGAGTCAATACGTTTTCCCAGTTTTTTGGGGTAAAATTAGGTGCCTCGGCTTATATTCGGGTCGGCATAAACTCGAGTATATATGGTACTTGTTCTGCGGCTGCCGCTGCCTCTCTGAGTCTCTCTCTCAGTTTCTCACATCAGCCAATCAGCGGCACCGAGAGAGAGACTCGTCTAATGTAGTTACGCGGCACACTGACACGATACCAGGAGCGGAGGAGGAGGTGGGTGGAGCCTCTTCCCTGCACTCGTTGCTAACGCCTGGGCCGCTTGGCGTCTAGCAACGAGTGATGTCAGTGAGTCACGCCGGGCCTCTCTGCGGAGCTGGTGCGATAGCGTGCGGCTGCACAGACGGGTAAGAAACGGGCGGCTCCGCTTGCGGCGCGGTTTGTGGGCGGGCGGCGCGGTTCGTGTGCAGACCGCGCTGCTCAGTGTGTTGGCAGCGCAGGTGAGAGTGAGAGAGCAGGCTCAGTGTGGCAGCTGGCCAATCAGCTAGCCGGGAGCGGGGGAGCAGAGAGATGAGATCATCTCTCACCGCCCGTGCCTGCCCTGCATTCCTACAGTGACTTCCGCCCTCACTGTGCAGGCAGCAGAGAGATGACATTATCTCTGGGAGTCTGGGACACAGCAAGAGACAACCAAAACTACACCTTAGCAGGCAAGTTAGTGACAATCCGCAAGGTGTGGCTGGTGACGTGGCAAATGACAATCTGCATCTGGTGGCAGGCAAGTGACAATCCGCAAGGTGTGGCTGGTGACGTGGCAAATGACAATCTGCATCTGGTGGCAGGCAAGTGACAATCAGCAAGGTGTGGCAGGTGATGTGGCAAGTGACAATCCGCAAGGTGTGGCTAGTGACAATCTGCAAGGCAGGTGATGTGGCAAGTGACAATCCACAAGGTGTGGCAAGTGACAATCCACAAGGTGTGGCAGGTGATGTGGCAAGTGACAATCCACAAGGTGTGGCTAGTGACAATCTGCAAGGCAGGTGATGTGGCAAGTGACAATCCACAAGGTGTTGCTAGTGACAATCCGCAAGGTGTGGCAGGTGATGTGGCAAGTGACAATCCGCAAGGTGTGGCTAGTGACAAACTGCAAGGCAGGTGATGTGGCAAGTGACAATCCGCAAGGTGTGGCTAGTGACAATCTGCAAGGCAGGTGATGTGGCAAGTGACAATCTGCAAGGTGTGGCTAGTGACAATCCGCAAGGTGTGGCAGGTGATGTGGCAAGTGAAAATCTGCAAGGTGTGGCTAGTGACAATCTGCAAGGCAGGTGATGTGGCAAGTGACAATCCACAAGGTGTGGCTAGTGACAATCCACAAGGTGTGGCAGGTGATGTGGCAAGTGACAATCCGCAAGGTGTGGCTAGTGACAATCTGCAAGGCAGGTGATGTGGCAAGTGACAATCCACAAGGTGTGGCTAGTGACAATCCGCAAGGTGTGGCAGGTGATGTGGCAAGTGACAATCCGCAAGGTGTGGCTAGTGACAATCTGCAAGGCAGGTGATGTGGCAAGTGACAATCCACAAGGTGTGGCTAGTGACAATCCACAAGGTGTGGCTAGTGACAATCCACAAGGTGTGGCAGGTGATGTGGCAAGTGACAATCCACAAGGTGTGGCTAGTGACAATCCACAAGGTGTGGCAGGTGATGTGGCAAGTGACAATCCGCAAGGTGTGGCTAGTGACAATCCGCAAGATGTGGCAGGTGATGTGGCAAGTGACAATCCGCAACGTGTGGCAAGTGACACGCTCAGGGCTCCCACTAATTGCAGGCGACGGTGGCAAGTGACACACTCGGGGCTCCCACTGATTCTGCATTGAACTATTTAATTTTATATTACAATGTAATAATAGAAATAATGCGCTTCAATCATCCTGACACCATAACAACCATGGTACCGGGATGATGGAAGCGCCGACACCAACCATTTCCCCGATAAATTTCCCACAAAAAAAACATATTTTTTGGCAGTGCCCCTCCCGAGAAAAGACTCTGGATCCGCCCCTGTAACTGACAATGCAACAGCAACAATAAAAGAACAAAGAGGACATTCTAATGACTGATTTTTGAAAAAAATAAATTGCATTATAATTGATTCTCTTACAAGGTCAAAATCAAGAAAAAATAAATAAAAATAACACAGCCGGTTGGTTTGTATTTTAATATTTAGAAGTGTGCTAACAAGGGTTGATAATAACTGCTGATTGGGCACATGTTTCGGCTCATTCCCGAGAAGTGATAACTGCTTTCCTGTTTGTCTTTCTAACTACTTAAGCAGGAAAAGTTTGACTAACAATGGTCACTGTTTGCTAAACATAAATGTTTTAAATGAATAATGTTTCCAAAATTCAGCAGATGAAAATTCCCCACATTAACCACTTCACCCCCGATAACGATTTGCCCCCTTAATAACCAGGCAATTTTTTTCGATTCGGCACTGGGTCGCTTTAACTGACAATTGCGCGGTCGTGCGATGTGGATCCCAAACAAAATTGACATCCTTATTTCCCACAAATAGAGCTTTCTTTTGGTGGTATTTGATCACCTCTGCGGTTTTTATTTTTTGCGTTATAAACAAAAATAGAGCCACAATTTTGAAAAAAACAATATCTTTTACTTTCTGCTATAATAAATATCCCAATTTATTTATTTTTTTAAAACAACTTTTTCCTCTGTTTAGGCCGATACGTATTCTTCTACACATTTTTGGTAAAAAAAAAAAACGCAATAAGCGTATATTGACTGGTTTGCGCAAAAGTTATAGCGTCTACAAATAGGGAATAGATTTATGGCATTTTTATTATTATTATTTTTTTTTTCTAGTAATGGAGTCTGGGATTTTTAGCAGGACTGTGACATTGCGGCGGACAAATCGGACACTTTTGACACTTTTTTGGGACCATTGACATTTATACAGCGATCAGAGCTAAAAATGGCCACTGATTACTGTATAAATGTCACTGGCAGGGAAGGGGTTAACACTAGGGGGCGATCAAGGGGTTAATTGTGTGTCCTAGAAAGTGTTTCTAACTGTAGGGAGGATGGGACTGCCCAGGGGAGGAGACTGATCACTGTTCATAAGCAGTATGAACAGCAGATCTGTCTCCTCTCCCCTGACAGAAGGGAGATCTGTCTGTTTACATTGACAGACCCCTGTTCTGTCTCTGACCGGCAGAACATGCTAGGCTATCAGCGTTCAACCACTCATGGAAAGTGTGAATGAAAAAGTTAAAAAATAACCCATAGAATGAACAAAGACAATGTTACCAGGGGGAGGAGACTGATCACTGTTCATAAGCAGTATGAACAGCAGATCTGTCTCCTCTCCCCTGACAGAAGGGAGATCTGTCTGTTTACATTGACAGACCTCAGTTCTGTCTCTGACCGGCGGAACGCGCTAGGCTATCAGCGTTCAACCACTCATGGAAAGTGTGAATGAAAAAGTTAAAAAATAACCCATAGAATGAACAAAGACAATGATACCAGGGGGAGGAGACTGATCACTGTTCATAAGCAGTATGAACAGCAGATCTGTCTCCTCTCCCCTGACAGAAGGGAGATCTGTCTGTTTACATTGACAGACCCCTGTTCTGTCTCTGACCAGCGGAACGCGCTAGGCTATCAGCGTTCAACCACTCATGGGAAGTGTGAATGATAAAGTAAAAAAGTAACCCATAGAATGATCAAAGACAATGATACCAACCAAAAACATGCATGTGTAGTGCCGCGGCTTCCTAGTTCCTGTTGTTAATGGTCGATGGATGATAATGTCCACTTGGAGTCCAGGGTCACAGGACGCGTTTCGAGGAACATTCCTTTTTTTCAGCTCCATCGGCCACTGGCACAGAGAACGAGGAAGCCGTGGCCATACACATGCTTCCTGGGCTGTCAGAGCCATTTCCCTATTAACAGTCAGCACTCCACCACAGGCTCACCCTCTCCAGTGGACTCCCATATATATATATATATATATATATATATATATATATATATATACAGTATCTCACAAAAGTAAGTACACCCCTCACATTTTTGTAAATATTTTATTCTATCTTTTCATGTGACAACACTGACGAAATGACACTTTGCTACAATGTAAAGTAGTGAGTGTACAGCTTGTATAACAGTGTAAATTTGCTGTCCCCTTAAAAATAACTCAACACATAGCCATTAGTGTCTAAACCGCTGGCAACAAAAGTGAGTACACCCCTAAGTGTCAATATTTTGTGTGGCCACCATTATTCTCCAGCACTACCTTAACCCTCCTGGGCATGGAGTTCACCAGAGCTTCACATGAAAAGACAGTATATTAAAATATTTACCAAAAATATGAGGGGTGTACTCACTTTTGTGAGATACTGAATTTCTTATTTTATTTTTGATACACATAAGTAAGTACTGTAGCTCAGGGACAGGACTGAGGAGGGGAAGAAATTAGAATGGGCGGCACACACACATGAAATTGACTCTCACAGTGACACTGACAGCAGTGTGCAGCAGCACAGATGATGATGACACCTCACCGACACGACACGTCCCCTCCTGAGTCACAGTGACAGTCTCTTTCCATGCCAGGTAGTCCACTCCAGTCCAAACAGCACTGACACTCCCACTCCCGGCTTGTCTTGCTCCCGTCCCACAGACCCGCACTCTCAGGGTCCCTTGCACCATGACATCACACGTCATTCTCAGGCACCGCCTCCGTCAGACCCGCCCCCCACAGGAACACAATGTAGCAGACCCCAGATGGTTTTGGGAGACTCAGGAACTGAACTGTGCATGTGCAGTTCCAAACTGAGCACCGCAGCCATATTTTTTACTGGAAACCTTTTCCTGTCACTGGCATTTACTGGCAGGAGAAAAGTATCCATTTTTTTACTGGCGGAAACTATAAATACTGACGGTTGCCAACATGTAACTAAAACCAGTGGCGGTGCGTCCATAGTGGCCGTAGGTTCATGTATTGCATGAACTTATGTATTTTCGCCGCCGCTGCCGCCCACTATTCAGATGGCCAGCCCCCTGTTGAGCACCGGCCATCTGAATAACAGCGGCTGGTTGGTGTTGTTTACGGCTCTGATAGGCTTCCCGATTACAGCCTGAGGGCTTTAATCGGCTTCCAAATAGTAAACTAGAGGATGCATGGGGGGTGCGTTCCCTGGTTAACACCAACAGCGTTTCAGCCAATCAGGTTCACCGGGTCTGGTTACCGGTAACCTGATTGGCTGAAGCGACATCGAGGGCGGGAGAAGACATCGAGGACGGAAGAAGGACGGCACTGACCCGAGGAAGGTAAGTGCTGGGCTGGGGGGACAAACAGGCTGTATTTGGGGGGGACAAACTGGCTGTATTTGGGGACAAACTGGCTGCATTTGGGGGGGGGGGAAATTGGCTGTATTTGGGGACAAACTGGCTGTATTTTGGGGGAAAATGGCTGTAATTGGGAACAAACTGGCTGTATTTGGGGACAAACTGCCTGTATTTGGGGGGAAACTGGCTGTATTTGGGGACAAACTGGCTGTATTTGGGGACAAACTGGCTGCATTTGGGGGAAACTGGCTGCATTTGGGGACAATCTGGCTGTATTTGGGGACAAACTGGCTGTATTTAGGGACAAACTGGCTGTATTTAGGGACAAACTGGCTGCATTTGGGGGGAAACTGGCTGCATTTGGGGACAAACTGGCTGTAATTGGGAACAAACTGGCTGTATTTGGGGACAAACTTGCTGTATTTGGGGACAAACTGGCTGCATTTGGGGGGGAACTGGCTGTATTTGGGGACAAACTGGCTGTATTTGGGGACAAACTGGCTGCATTTGGGGGGAAACTGGCTGCATTTGGGGACAAACTGGCTGCATTTGGGGACAAACTTGCTGTATTTGGGGGGAAACTGACTGTATTTTGGGGACAAACTGGCTGCATTTGGGGGGAAACTGGCTGCATTTGAGGGGGCAAACTGGTGACATTTGGGCACAGTGGCTGCGTTTAATGGGCACAGTGGCGGCAATTGATGATTTTTATTTTTTTCAGTTTGTTTGCGCCCCCCCAAAAAATTTTGAGCACCAGCCGCCACTGACTAAAACGAAATGTAACAAAAATCCCCATTTCAATGTAGAATGATATAGCAGAAATTAAGAGAACTGAAAGAAAATATAGAAGTGAAAATATCTCAGTGAGAGAGAAAGAAAGATAGAGAGAGATTACTGAATACAAATCCAAATAAGACTTATGAAAGAAGCTTTGCTGACAAATACAAAAAAGCAATTCCTATGCAATGTACTACAGTTACAACTCAAGTAGAGTACCAGTTGAAAAACACATGGTGTCAATTTTAAAAGGTTAAAATACCTAAAGTGGTGTCGCAGTGGGAACGAGATGTTGGAGCGTTCGAAGAGGAGCAGTGGGAGGAGGCCTTGCAGGGTGTTCCCCTGTGTTCTCTGAATGTGGCTCAGTGCGTGTCGCAGCTATTTATTCTTCTGAGGGTTCACCATACGCCAGCTAGATTAGCTCGCATGGGGGTGAGGTCAGATGCCGAATGTACCAGATGCAGTAGAGACCACGGAGATTTGATCCATCTCCTTTGGAGGTGTCCAAAGCTCCATCTCTGTCAAGTAATTTTGGACCGACTCTCGTTACAAGTCAAGATATTTTATTGCATATGCAAGAGAAATGGTTAAATGTATATCTTCTGCTTCAGAGATCCATTTCTGCCTGTCATAGATTTACATTCAGCTTTTATAACCCTTAAACCTTCCCTTTTCCTGCTCGTAACGTCCTGACCATGTATAATTTCAACCTTTATTCTGACGTTAGCAGGAAATAGGGAAATATCCTTTTTCAGCCAACACCTTATGACAGGAAATTTCATACAATGAATACATAAATTATCTCATGGTTCGCAGCCCATATTTGACAGATGTAAGAGTCAGCACATCTTTGCACAATAGAATATGGTCATATGACTTATTCCAGTAATTAGGGCTATTAGAGCTTATTCAGCATATTTAAGTATTAATAGAGTTATATAAAGCAAACATTTTAACTTTAGAAGATATAGTCATATTAATATGCATATTCATAGTTGACATTTAAAGTATAATTTCTAATTTCTCTAACAGCTGCCCCCTTTTATACTTATAATGTCAATAATTCAAATATCCAGGTTCTTTATTTTACCAGGTATTATCATTTAGACAAATAAGTCTTTTGAAAGGACTGTAAGTTCATCTTCATCAGGTTCCGGGTATAGTTCAGTGTTGTTCTGAAAAAACATAGTCTTTGTTAGTGATGTGTCAATCAGTCTTTGAAGAATTCCTCTAATACAAGGAATGCAGCAACATCCACACAGCGTAAGGACCGTGGCTGCCATGACAACAGAGATGAGCAAACCTTTTGCAAGATCACCCCATTTACCAAACCATTTTTCAAAGAGTCCTGTTAAGGGGTTCTCTACACCAGAGTTCTCAGTTAGTTCCTGGGATAACATTTGTAGGCCTTGCAAAGCCTTGGTGATACTTCCATCAGGTGCCGTATTATTTGGAATAAAAGTGCAGCAGAAGGTGCCGAACATTTCGCATACCCCGCCCCTTTCTGCCAGCAACATATCCAATGCTATACGGTTCTGCCACGCTGTCAAAGAGGTGGCGTCCAATTGTGCTGCTATACCTTTGATAGCATCTCTGGTGTAATTCACAAACCTCTGCTGGTTGTAGTAAATGTAGTTTATCCAGTCGACATTCTTATTGGGCTGTACCCATAGGAAGAGTGAGGTGAGTCCTGCTGTTACTTGATTCTGTGCTTTAAATTCATCCGGAACTCCTCGTGGAACACCTATTGAGTCTATATATACCTGGTTGTCAAAATGATTCTGGACACTTAAGTCTCTTAAAATAGTGTTTACCTGTTAGTCTCATCAATTTATTAGTCATAGGAACAATATAAAAGGGAAGCAACAGGCGGGTAAGGGCACAACTACCCTCCCATCTAGGTGGCAGTCTGAGCCTTAGTTTCTTGTCCCCACACAGCCACCAAACATCAGCTAGTTGCCGTTTCTGTTCCTGAAACCATTTTAGTTGATACTTAATGTCTGTAGTTGATGTTGTGGTCGCACAGTATTCAGGAGATAGAGTGCCAACCTTTGTACCATCCTTATCTTTGTTAGAGAAACTAGAAAAATTTCCTGGTAATGCTTGTAGTGAAGGGGGTGTACTTTGCATTTTAGTTTTAGGGTATCTCTTTTTCTCATTTGCACATTCAGACCCAGTAATATTTTCTGAAAACAGTCTTATTATGCAAGCTAAATCTGTTTCCTCTTCAGGGAGAGGAATGGTAGCTAGTTGTGGTCTTGGGTTTGCACAAGAAATACAATCACTTAACCCCTTAGATTGAGTTGTGTATCTGACCCATTCTATCCACTAATTTTTGTCTCCAAATCCTGTTTCTATACTTAATTGTTCCTTGTAAGTAAAATCTGTTTTAAACAAAGAGGTATTAAGTTGAAACTGAGTTGGCTCGGGGGCTGGGGTGTTCTGACCAGGGGTTACAACCTAAATAGTGATTCTCCCTAGTAGGTCAGATATTGTACCATATACCAATTAGTTGTATTGTTTAGTTTACAAAATTGGAGCCATTGTTACTGTAAATCAGCGCGGGGATCCCTTGTCGTGGAATCACCTCTTTGATTAGTACTTTGGCTACTGACTGTCCATCCGTGTGCGCCATAGGAAAAGTTTCCACCCACTTTATAAACCTGTACACAATAACCAGACAGTACTTATTCTCACATTTGTTCAATTCAATAAAATCCATGCATATTGTGTGAAAGGGATAAGGGGGTTGTGGGAAATGACCCCTTAAGGCTCTTAGGGCACCTTGTGCATGGTATCTGTTACAAATCGGATATGTGAGACAAAATTTTCAGAGTAGTTTTGTAAACCCATATGTTGTGTACACCCAGTACCATCCCTCCTTTTGAGGTATGGGCCTACCCATGACTCAATAACACAGCATACGTGAATAGTGATGTAGATAAGTTAGGTTTACCTTCTGTACATGTGTATATACCATTGACCAGTGTTGACCCTGTATATAACCACTTTGATTTTCACCTGCCGGTGATGTTTTCTGCATTTCTGATAACCATGTTTCATCAATAGCTCTCTGTACCTCATCATTTACTTGGGAAACTGTATATGTTTGTCATTGCTGTCCTTCAGAAGCTTCCTTTGCTGTCTTGTCTGCTAGTGCATTCCCTAGGGCAGGGATATGCAATTAGCGGACCTCCAGCTGTTGCCAAACTACAAGTCCCATGAGGCATAGCGAGACTCTGACAGCAGCAAGCATGACACCCAGAGGCAGAGGCATGATGGGACTTGTAGTTTTGCAACAGCTGGAGGTCCGCTAATTGCATATCCATGCCCTAGGGTAATTGGATCTGTTCCCTTTCTATGTGCCGCACATTTACAAATAGCCACTTGTGCTGGTTTTTGTACATGTTCTAGAAGGGCAAGAATGAGATCTCTGTGTGATCGGTTTCCCATGGCAACGTAATCATACCCCTTTTTTCCATTGCTGGGCAAATATGTGTAGAGAAAGCGTATTGGCTGTCAGTATAAATATCTATTTATTTTTCCCTTCCCCTAGACTGCAGGCCCTTGACAGGGCTATAATGTCAGCTTGTTGTGCAGAATAGGAACTGGGAAAAGGTCTAGCTTCAATGACCTGGTCATGTGTTACTATAGCATAAGCCGTTTGATTTATCGTTTTTTCTACACGACCCATCAACAAAAATGTCAGCATCTAGAAAGGGAACATCAGTGATATCCTTCCTAGGGAGTACCCGTTCATCAATTTTGAGCTGCACAATCATGTGGATCCCCATCACCAGGTGTTGGCATTAGTGTAGCAGGATTCAATGTAGTACACTTCTTGATTGTAACGTGTGGTTGTCCCAGAAGTGTAGTCATACATGATAAATGCCTGACTGGAGATAAATAGGAGATTCTGTCTTATAGTAAGATCACCTAAATAACATGTGAGACCTTTAAGTACCAGGGGTGGAACAATACTATCAATGCAGATGACCGTATGGCCAATGAGGCTGCTACTACAGCTTGTACACAGTGGGGCAAATTAGTTAAGTAAAATGCAACTAGTTTGTGTTCGTTCTCATAAACCTGAGTGAGAGCAGAAGTCATGTACCCCTCTTTACAATCTACAGTCTGCTAAAGGGTTTCTACTGTAATTGGGTAGGCTAAGCACAGTAGAACCCACAATGAGGTGCTTCACCTTTGTAAATGCATCCTCTGCTTGCACATTCCACTGGATGGAACCTTTTGCAGACATTTGTGTACCATAGATGAGATCAGAAAGAGGCACCACCTCCGTAGCATAATTAGCTATCCATGCTCTACAGAAATTTGCCATGCCAAGAAATTACATCATTTCTTTATTTTTACGTGGTTTGGGGGCTTGAAGGATGGCCTCTTTTCGGATCTCATCTGGATGTCTGCCTTTTTGAGATATAATGTAACCCTGGTATTTCACCTTGGTTTTCAAAAGTTGTATTTTATTTTGCTAACCTTGTGACCTTGTTCTGCGAGGAAATGCATCAGAGCCAAGGTGTCAATTTTACATTGTCGCTCCAGAGGAGCCGCTACCAGAATGTCATCCACATACAAGAGAATTTGACTCCCACTGGGAGGTACAACTCGAGACAAAGCATTGAACATTTCTTGTGAGTTTTCCCTTGTACATAAGTGCAAACCAGAACTGACTGTCTGTCTTAATTAGCCCTACGTCTGTCTTTCCTTTTGATCACAAGAAATCGGGGACGTCTTTTAAGGCATCCCCTTCCCCTCGGGTCAAAAAGTGTCAGTCACTGTCTTTTGTCAAAACTTCAATCACGCAAGTTCTGGTTGTACATTCAACAAACCACGCTAATCTGTACCTCTGATTCCCTCTGGATTTCAGTTCCTCATCTGTTAATTTGACCCAGTCTGTGATAAGTTCTCCCAGCTCATGCCATGATACCTCGGAGTTCCGAGTGACCGAAACATGAGGTACAGTATCCTGCCTGTATATTTGCAGAATAGGCTGTGGTAGGAGACAAGTAGCCATGTTATTTCCTTTCTTATCACAGTACAGGTATCTTAAGAGCACTTCAGTGTTAGTGCAACTCATTAACTGTTTCTCATAAGACCTATCAGGCCCAGTGGTCCTTTTGTAGTAGATAGTGCAATAGAGGTTTGTCTGGACCTTGTACCTTTCCTCACAGGCTCTTCAATTATTTCTGTCAGGGTTTTGGGCATCTTTAATCCCTCAGTTTGTAAATCCAAGCTGTACCAGTATCAGGGCTCATTATCCACAGCTGTGATTTGTTTTTCACACAGCCGATGGGCTTTGAGGCCCCCCTCCACTGGTACGACAGAAATATCAAGAGCATGCCACATGTCTCTACCCAACGAATTAACAGGACATTTAGTTGACATTACAATTTTACACTGAGCCTTTTTACCTGTCTGTGGATTTTCCACAGTAAGGCCTTCAGACACGGCCTCCTGGTGCATCAACCCATTTGCAGATTTTACATATACTAAACCTTTTCCCTTTACCCCTGGTGGCATATCCAGCGGGTGTATCAGGGTCCTACAAGCCCCAGTGTCACAGAGAAATGTTACCCAACTACTCTTTGCAATCCAGGTTATTTCTGGCTTGGCTTCAGCATGCAAACAAGTTTCAACATTACACACATCCAAAATATCAGATTCTTTCCCATCCTTCTGCTTCTCTCTCTGCAGACACACTTTTACCATACAGGAAACACTCCCCCCTCATCCTTTTCTTTACTTTCTTTTTTGGTTGGAAGTGTCCCTCAGCATGCCTCACATACTTGATTAGCTCCTAGAGTCTGCAGATCCTATGGTTAATCATGTGTTCGTTAACAAAACTTGATATAAGGACTAGCAGCCCCTTCAGGATTGCATTCTTTAGCTGTTGTTCATATGGGCTATCGTTCACTTGATCTACTGGGATTTCTATCCCAGAGTGGTTTTTAAAATTCTTCTTTATCCTAACAATGAAATTATCCACTGTTTCCTCTTCTCCCCATATACACTGATTTATAATGGACCAGTCGGCTTGACGTATCCATCTATCCTCTCTCTATCTTTGCTATAAGAGCATTTCTTCTGTTTTTGAGTGCTGCATCATCCTGAGGCAACACCCCTCCCTGGTTGTTTAATCCACTCCAATCTCCCACTACATGATGCCAGTCAGGTCCCAGTACCTGTCTGGTGACCTGCTCTATTTCCCTCACATTGAGATGATAGCTAGCAACCATTCCCATGATACCATCCCTGAATTGAGCTATGTGGACCTTGGGATTGCTGTAAGGAGGGTCAGCGGGGTAACTTGTTGCATACCTCTGTCCCATCTGGTGGTGGGGACTGCAGGTCTGCAATAGGGAATTGGGAGCGGGTGGTGAAGTCAGAGGGGGAGCAGCTTCTGTCGGTGGGATTGGAGAGTCCTCTAAAGGGTGTGTAGGGGCTGTCGGGTGCATTAGGTTTGTCGCATTTTGTTCAGTCAATACTTGCTGCACTAAACTTCGGAGGACGGTCATATTATTGTCCTCCTCTTTGTCTAAAAACATAGTCTTTTTATGATTTTTTTTTTTATGATTTTAACCTACAGTTAGCCTCCTCAAGCCATTTCTTTGCCTGGGGAAGACCTAATTTATTCTGTTTCCTTATTTTTCTTTTCTTTTTTTTTTTTTTTTTTTATATATATATATATATATATATATATACACATATATACATACATATATATACACATACATACATGCCGGCATAATTTTTATTTATTTTTTAAGCTTTCTACACAACACAGTATTACACAACAATCCTTATTTAAAAATGCATCAAAATCATACTTTGTTTTTCATGTCTTAAGGAGTTTCACATTCTCTTTGTCTAGACTACACATATACTTTGCATCATCATTCAAACCATCAGACTTTCCATGGATCATACTCATTTTAACGTGCACACGGAGTTTTTTTTGTAAGGTCTTCTCACACTGACACAATACCTGCACACAGTATCTTATCACTTCTGCAGCTACTCACAAACTTTCTAGTCGTGACATATCACTTCTAGATTATTGATCTTGTGTGCTGCTATAATACTGGTGTCTTGTCTTCTTACTTAATGTTTTATTCATTTATAGGGAGAATGAACAGAATTACAAGGCGAACGTAAATTCACCTGACTGGTCAACCCCCCCTGATCAAAACATTAATATTTCAGTAAACTGTAGGGAGCATGAACAGAATTACAAAAGAGCCTTAATTTCTCTCGACTGTTGTTCCCACACGTTATCAAAACATTAATATTTGTTGATTCAACGGTATTTATAAATGCCTGTACAGGTTTTTTACACAACATACGAGGCTGGCTGAGCGCAAGGGCTCGTCAAATTACCTCTATTTGTTACCTGGAAATCTATCAGGCCATACCTTTGTATCAACAGGGGTTCATGTTTTTGATGTAGGAATATTTATGTGTCCCCCACGGGAATTCCTGCAGTTTACAAGGCTGTCAGGACCTAGGTCCTTTGTCGACAAATTTCCTTTATCTGCACCCGGGTATTGGAATGGGACCATACTCCTATATCAAAGGGATTTAAACTACGGACGTATCTACTTATATTCCCTCAACTTGGATAAAGCAAAACATATACACAACAGATAAACATTCAATTAATCTCTATATTAGATGTATGTAACAAAATCCCTTAATTCATTAAATCCCTAATCACATTTAGGCCTAAAAGTATAATATAATAAATGAAAATATCTTACCTTGCCCCGAGAGCGGTCTCTTGTGCTGATCCGGTAAGTCGCTGCCCGGGAGGCACTAGTTCAGTGAGCCGGCCTCTGTTAACGTCAAATTTAAGACGGAGGACTTACAGTTTTTTGCCGTACGGACATCGGTTCACTGGGTTGTTGGCTAGTGCTTTCCAGGAATTTGGACTTCCGGCTCGAAGGACCAAAATGTCAAGTAATTTTGGACCGACTCTCGTTACAAGTCAAGATATTTTATTGCATATGCAAGAGAAATGGTTAAATGTATATCTTCTGCTTCAGAGATCCATTTCTGCCTGTCATAGATTTACATTCAGCTTTTATAACCCTTAAACCTTCCCTTTTCCTGCTCGTAACGTCCTGACCATGTATAATTTCAACCTTTATTCTGACGTTAGCAGGAAATAGGGAAATATCCTTTTTCAGCCAACACCTTATGACAGGAAATTTCATACAATGAATACATAAATTATCTCATGGTTCGCAGCCCATATTTGACAGATGTAAGAGTCAGCACATCTTTGCACAATAGAATATGGTCATATGACTTATTCCAGTAATTAGGGCTATTAGAGCTTATTCAGCATATTTAAGTATTAATAGAGTTATATAAAGCAAACATTTTAACTTTAGAAGATATAGTCATATTAATATGCATATTCATAGTTGACATTTAAAGTATAATTTCTAATTTCTCTAACAATCTCTATTGGTCACAGGTCCTAGATTCCCTTGCTAGAGTCTTCCAGACTACGATCCCTGCCGAACCTAAACATTGCTTGCTCTGTATACTAGACCCACTCCCACTGGAGGACATCCATAAACAAGCTGTAGCGAGGGCTCTCTTCCAGGCTCGAAAGTTGATCCTGAGACACTGGAAATCCACGGAACCCCCCTACGTTGCAGGAATGGCTTACCCAAATGGGTGACACTATTCGCTTAGAAAAACTGGTCTATCAACACAGGGGTAAGAGAGGCAAATTTGATAGATTGTGGGCCCCATGGCTGGACGTTCCCGGACTAGCCCCCTTGGATTTGGTTTATGACCGATTTGTTCTAGTATCTGTTATTATTTTCACGTTTCCATATACTGTATATACTCGAGTATAAGCCAAGTTTTTCAGCACATTTTTTTGTGCTGAAAATGCCCCCCTCGGCTTATACTCGAGTCACCTTTTTGCGCCTGATCTCCCGGAATTTGGGGACCCGGTACTGGCCGGCCGTACCTCCCCTAAACCCCAAACTTTTCATACATGTAGCCCCACTTTTTCTCTACAAGTGTGCAACGTTTATTGTCCGGGGGACCTACGACCGGGGAGCACAGATTTTTCAAAGCCGGGCACCCCTTCCATAGACTCCCATGTTAAACAGTCATTTCTCTGGTGACTTTGGGGCCCCGGTACTGGCCGGCCGTACGTCCTCTGGACCCCAAACTTGGCACACATGTAGCCCCATTTATCCTCTATAAGTGTGCAACGTTTTTTGTCTGGGAGAACTACGGCCGGGGAGAACCGATTTTTCAAAGCCAGGCACCCCTTCCATAGACTCCCATGTTAAACGTCAGTCTAGTCATGGACACAGTGAGGCATGGGCACAGTGAGGCATGGACACAGTGAGGCATGGACACAGTGAGGCATGCACATGGACACAGTGAGGCAAAGTGAGGCACAGTGAGGCATGCAGATG